>LOJH01046760.1:0-13337 GCA_001685095.1 Ellobius talpinus
AAAAGTAGGCCTGCTCCCCTTTCACTACAGTCTAATGTTGATGTTTATCTTTTCAAAAATTTAAATTAATTATAAAATCACAACAAGGCACAAATACTCTGACATGGCATGTGCAAACTTAGTCTTACCACTCTCAATGTTGACACATACATAGCTACAGAAGAATATTAAATCTTGAAGATGTTAGTAAAATTCAGTTTATTCAATTTTTGCTACATGTACATGGCTGAATTTGCATACTACTGTGACTGAGGAATTCCATGCAACTATAACTATTGTTGATATAAAGTCAATATACAGTCTATTGGCATGAAGACAACACATCGGATATTTCTTTTACTAGTTCTATCCTATGTGAACCAGTATGCTATTCTAATATCTATAATTGCATCATGGTAAGGCTCTGCAAAATAAATGGGGAAGTGATGCCCTTTAGATTCACAGAACTGTAAGCAGTGAGTATTAGTGTTTAGAAATTTTTGTTGATGACTAATACTTATTTCATGACATGGTTACTTGAATGATTGTTTTAAACTGACCCCTTGATTTTAATTGAACTTGAATAGAAGTTTCTATTAGTACACTCTTGCAATTTTCATTTCACAAAAAATTGTATTTAGTCAGATAAATGCCTGAGATTTGAGGTGCAAGGTCTTGTCATGTTTTCATGCTGTTTCTGAGAATGGTTGGGAAGTTATACCTCCTTCCTAGCAATATATTATTAGCAATCCAGATGCACTGTAGCCTTTTTACCTTTCAGCATCATTAAAGTTTCAGCATTTAACTTTAATCATTTCATCAGGTAGTGAAAAGTTATTCTTTTAATTTGCACTTTTCTTATGGCTAGTGATATTGAATACCTTTTTATGTACTTACTTGCCATCTTTATACCATATACCCTTTGCTTTGATATGCACATTCAAGTCATTTTCTAAACTTTAGTTAGGTTATTTATGGTTTTAGAGTATATTATTGTTGTTCATTTGTTTTTTGTTTGTTTATTTTTTTGCCTTTTATGACAGGACTTCTCTGTGCAGTCAGGCTTCTCTGTCCGGTCCTGGTTGTCCTGGAACTCACTCTATACACTAGGTTTGCCTTGAATTCAGAGATCAATTTGCGTCTGTTGCCAGGGTCTACAGATGTGAGTCTTGTTCCACCTTAATTAAAGTCAGAGAGTTTGAACTTATTCTTTCTCTCTCAAAGTTTTTGACAACAGGGGGCTACAAAAAAGAGATCCTGACCTACAGTGTGGTTAATTAGTATTTTGAATAAAGAGGTAGATATACCCCACTTTGTCCAAAGATCAGAGAATTCACTTCTATTACTTCTCCTTCAAGGAGATTGGCAGGAGGTTCCAGGGGATGACTGTCTGCAGGATACTTGATCTATTCCTTATATCATGTTAACAAAGTCAGTGTCTCCTTCCTCCCCTTTTGACGTGACATATACAAACATGTAGAAAGTAAAAGCTCATTATTTCAGTATTCACAAGCCCTCTTGGTGCTGTTTTGTGTTTCTGTGTTTTATTTCTCTCATATATCTATTCCTTCTGCTTAATAAGTCTAATCCTCACACTCCTACCCAGGAATGTGAGAATCCCATCGTGGTTGGACTCCCACAGATGTCTCCCCTATGTGTGGCTTAAAATACTCTGTCTCCCAAGTGCTGGGATTAAAGGCATGCACCACCACTGCCAGATTTAGAGTTTGGTTTTGAGAAATCTTTCTATATTCTCTATATTCTTTCTATATTCTACATACTAGTCCCTTTGATAGCTCACAAATAAATAAATGAGAAAAGAAACAAAATAAATGGTGTAAAAAACTCAAGAAATAAACCTTCAAGTTCTAGAGTGAAAAGGAAGACTAGAAATCAAAGAAATGGGGACAATCCCACCAAAAACAGTTAATGGAAACATAATTTTATTATTTGCATATGTTCAGCTTCAAACCTAATTAAATATTTTATATGTTGTCATATAAAATATTCATGAAATGTCAGAACTGTTGATGCACCCTTTAATCTCAACACTGGTAAGGCAGAGGCAGGTGATCTGCATAGAGAGTTTCAAGCCTGCCAGGACTGCACAGTGAGATCCTGTCTCAAAAATAATTAGTTAAAACAACCACAAAGCAGCATAATCATTTTAATCATTATTATAAAATCTTAGTATATGCAAATTGATACAATTATGCCCTTCATTAAAGTGCTAAGCATTAATTAACTTCCTCAAAATATTTACTGAGAAATCTCATATATACTGGGTTTGGGGGGAATAATGGTAAGAGTCATTGAGGTGTATGGGTTTGTGGAACCTATTATATAATGAATAATAACAGATATTACTGACACTTTTTCATTTAAAACTCCAGCAAACAATGCTGTTTTTGGTAGATAGATGCTATATAGTAGGTCAATATCATCTTACTTGCAAATTCTGATATTTACTCTGTGAGTGGAAAATGCTATTATCCAGTTGAAAAGGAGAAGGTAAGAAAGAGTTTCCAGACGAGTAGAAAATCATCTAAATAGCCTGGGATGGAAAGAAAATGAGAGTATTTCAGTACTAGTATAGAAGCCAGTAAGGTTGCAAAGCAAGTGGAGACTGAAGAGAAGAGATAGGAAAGGGAGAAAGTATCTATACCATGTTTATTTGGTATGTATTCATGCATCTGTATGAGTGCTTATTTATGTATTTCATCTTTTGCTTTGCTAGTATCCAATGAAAACTATATATGTAATTATAGTACTGTGGGATAATGCTGTTGTATCCTGTAATGATTTGTCACTTGTATTGGTTTAATAAAAAAAAACCTGATTGGTCAGTAGCCAGGCAGGAAGTATAGGTGGGGTGACGAGACAAGGGGAATTCTTGGAAGAGGAAAGGCTGTCTGCAGTCGCCACTCAGATGTAGATGAAGCAAGATGAAAATGCTGCACTGAGAAAAGGTACCAAGTCACATGGCTAAACAAAGATAAGAATTGTGGGTTAATTTGAGTAGTAGGAGCTTGTTGATAATAAGCCTGAGCTAATAGGCCAAATGGTTTATAATTAATATAAGCCTCATTGTGTTTCTTTGGGACTGAATGGCTGCAGGACCAGGACGGACAGAAACTTCAGCCTACATTTGTTTACAAATTACATGGTGATATACTCAAGTTTATAATTGAATAAATTTAAAATAATCAATTAGGAAAAATGGGGAAGGTGAAGGGAGGATTAGGTGGATAATAAAAAGAAGCCATAGAAGAAAGCAAAACTACTCCTTGTGAAAGAAACAATATTGGACTATGGCAAAAACAGAAGAGATGAAGGGAAGTGTAAGTGAAAAGTTAGGTGATAAAGGTGACAGTGACAGACAAGGGATTAGAAACAAGCTTGCAAGAAAGAAAGGGTATCAAGGATGAAATGAGTTTGGAGCTTTTGGAAAGTAATGGATGGTAATACCATTCAGTGTTGAAGAGAATGATAGATCAGGTGAAGTTGCACGTACATACTCCTTAGCACTAAGGAGGTTGAGTCAGGACAATCATTAGCTTCAAGCACACCTGGAATATGCAGCAACAAACCTCTCAAACAAAAGCAGAAAACAGCAGAAAAACTAGAAAAGTAATCAGGTTTTATGGGATAGCATTTTATTTTAATTTTCAGAGTGGAAACACCTTGGCATATAAGAAAGGGAGCATCCACCAGGCAGAAGAAATTTCAGTTTCACAATTGATTTAGAAAAATCTGATCTAGAGGTAAAGCAAGATGGCACAATGAGTCATGAAAACAATGACCAAGGAAGAAATTAAGGAATCATGGTAGGACTGATTTCCGAAGAATTCTCATCTTTAAGGACAAATAGAGAGGATCAGCTTCTGCAATGTAAAAAGAGATACCTCCCAAACTGGAACAAAGCTGGAAAGTGCATTACACAGATCCCCAAGGAAGACAGTATTCTTTAGAGAATTGTCAACATTGACTACAGCTGTGAGGTAAGGAAAGATGAAGAACTTTGGTCAATTGGATTATGTGACTTGGAGTTCTTTACTTCACTTGAACTCAGCAGGGTGAAGTTTGAACACACAACATAAAATGTTAAGGAAAAAAGAAAATCTCTTCTAAGTGATGTACATAAAGCCAGGACAAAAGATACCTCGTTTTAATTTACTTTTAGTATAATAGAATGTATTATTCCATTTTATAGAAAATTTTCATAACTTACAAATAATAGTTATAGCAAATGTTAAATATTAAAATGATTTAAGTAATAGTATAGTAATAAGCAAAAACATATTAACCTATGATTGTTCATTCTTTCTAGCCAATGATATTTGGTTCTAACATATCATCTTGCCTTGTTTTTCCCAGCTCTCTACAAGTGTTCCATAAATATTTCAAGGGCAGAAATTTGGTTTTCTTATAATTTTTGCCATGATTTTACCTATTTTGGAAGTATTAGTAATATCATATTTTTATATGTAAATCAATTAATCTCTAGGCAATATGTGCATTTATTTATGATGTGTGTCTGTGAATGTGTGCCTGCAAGAGAGACAGAAATTGAAAACGTTAATAGTATTGAAAGGAATGATCTCAATTATTTCACTCACTACATTGTCATAAAGAACTTTTATACCTAGAAAAATTTTATCTCCTGCCATCTTTATCATCTGTCATCTAATATCATAAAATAGAAAAACAGAACAAGGAAAGCATAGAATTGATTAAAGGGAAAACATGCATATCATAACAGTTTTTCTATTTATATCTTCATATACTAGTGCTGTTTATAGTGGTAAGTTATTGGGAAGTGTTTTACATTAGAGAACAGTGCTATATTTAGTTGATTCTTTGATTGAGAATCACCATACTGAATTTCTCAAAAGGTATCTTTGGGGTATATTCATTTTATAGTTTATCCAAGTGTCAGTGACCTCAGAATTAAAGAATAAAAGAGTCAAAAATGAGGTTGAATCTCAATAGCAAAGCATTTGACTACCCTAGAAAAAGCTCTGAATTCTATCCTCCCCACAAAAAAAGCTGAAAAGAAAAAAATATGTTATCTTTATATGGTCATTTGCTAGACAAGTAGTCAATAATAGTAAACTATTTGTACTGTGGAAAAAGAATTTCCAGTCAATTCTTCATAGTTCCATCCTTAATAGACAATCAAGTATTGGGCTTTATCTCTGGCTATTCCCTAACTGTTAATTTCTTCCACACATCTTGAGAAATTTTCCTGAATGGTAATAATTTATAGTTATCTTTTAATGTGTAGACTTGTGAAGAAACCTATCTCTTGCTAAGAAGGGAAGAAAACTGCTTATAAAATTCTCAGTATCATTTTTAATCACATAAATGGGAAGACCCACATAAAGTTTGCTTGCAGGAGGGTATCAATTTTATTAGAAAAATTACTTAATTGGAAGAAACTTACAAAAACTTTACACTACTAGAATAGGGTACACACTCAAACACTTGCCCAGTGTCTTTATATAGTATTTAAGTGAAGTTCTATGCATTCATAATGGCTCTTTCGAAGCTATGCTGGAGCATAAGTTAGGTTTTTACACTCATTCACTCTCTAATTATGCTTTTATGCCCTCATCTATCATATAAAAGGGGGAAAAACTATTGCAGAGCCAAAAATAGAAAGTCACTTAACTTTATGGGATGTTTTTAGTAGTCTAATGTGTATAGTCTGTTATTTATATACTCTAGTGTTGTATAGTACACACTAAACACACATACATGTACACACAGAAACACACACACACACACATACACACACACTAACAACCATGCTGCTTATAACTGACATAACAGGAGGCAAAACTAAAAAGGGAAATTTAGTTTGTTTTCTACAAAAGTGTAAAAGTAAAATAATTAACTATGGTAACTAAGCACTACTAACCGTACTTAATGTCATTAAGGGCAACTTTAATATATGCTATTTATTTTTGCTGATATTGCTAAAATGGATACATATTGGCCCAGTTCTCAGTTTTCTGTTTAAGTAGCACAATAGCCTGTGCATTATAAAAATAAAGTCAGAAAGATCAACCAGGAAGATCCCCCTGGGGAAGCTAGCTGGAGACAATTATAATAGATCTGGATGGCATTTCTTTGATCTTTTTCATGTTCACAGAGGAGGAAAACTGAAACAGGAATAAAATAATGAAGTTAATTATCATAGATAGTTTCAGAGGTGGCTTCTTTTAGAGGCTTAAAGGAAGGATAAGGGCTATTCAGTATGCCCCAGTGTATAAGTAAGAAAATATATAAAGATTTATGAGTTTTGATAAACAAGTCAAAAATTTTGAGCTTTTAAAGATAGAATTCTCAAAGGAACATGCACAGTTCTTGTTAGATATGACTCATAACAGGTTCATTTTATTTTATTTTATTTTATTTTGATGTTCCCTATATTCTGCCTAAGTCTGAGACATGAGGGCAACTGATTGGTTAAGGATCATCAACCCTGCTGCTACTGGACCATTTTACAAATCTTGACCCTAACCCACCTTAGGCAGATTATTTCTCTATGTACCTCCACATCTTTATCTGCTAAATATGGAGGATTGTATTTCCCAGACTCATACAGTTAAAGTGAGAATAAATTGAGACATATGTGTTATACTCAGAGAAGTGTCTGGCATTTAGCACATTTTATGCTAATATTATCATTAAATTTCAGATGATTCTGAGATAGCATTGTGCACATACAAAGTAATTCTATTAATTTGTATGGAGGCAAAATCAATGCCTTGTTAATGACTGCCTCTGTATCTCTGCTTGTTCTTGTTTGCTGATCCTCATGTACATATGATCAGTTTTAAAGAAGACTCGGATAGGTTGATTATTCAAGAATCACTTCCGGAATCACACTATTCCTACTTAATCATGTATGGCTGAATGCTACCAGGCCACATAAGTCTCCTGCTATTGTATATGAGTTGTATGTATTTTCAGATAATTTTATGTGTGTTTGTTCTCTGGTGTACATCTGTAATTTCCTAAAAGGCAAAGAGAACACAGCAGGTGTCTGACAATGTTTACTTATACGAAAATAAAAACGTAATGATAAAAGGTTGCCAAATATCTTGTTAATATTCTATCGAGTCCTATTTCCCCAAAAGGTAACTGATAAATTCCATGACTAAATTTCAATTCCTCACATGCCTTCTGTCTCTTTAGTATGATTATCATTTTATTTAGACTGAATTGTCACTATTTCCTAAGTTTTTTTTTTACCATTTCTTAAGATATAAGAATAATCAATTCAGCTAATGGTTCTCACAAAGAATTTTTAGACATTTCCCCAATAAACATCTATATTAACTAAAAGAACATTAAATAAAGTACAAAGTTACCTTGTCATGTCTAGGCAAAGCAATTTTATATTCTCTAAAGGAAGATTTTTCATATTACTTAACAACTCTGACTGTGCAATTGAAATTCAGAATATGATAAATGTTTTACACTCAAGGCTCATTTCATTATACAGTAGTCAGTTTAAATGGGATTTCCGAACAAGGTATTTTTAGGAAATGCAGAGTATAGGAAAAAGCTGACTACATTACACAATTTAAATATTTATTGAAGCTGTTCTACCAAGACAACATTTGGGTGATATCTCGCTGAAATAGCAACATAGAAGAGGAAATAGCGGTAAATAGATGGCAGAGCATCTGTGTGGAAAGCAGAGCACCTGGGGTGCTAGAGAGCCACTCATTCACAATGTCCTTACATTGGAGATTGGAAAGAACAGTCCCTCCTCCCCGCCTTAAGAGAAGTATCACCTTGATTCTGACTGTACCATTGTGTCTGAATGCTTCTTGGATGTGTGGGGGTGTATGGAGGGGTTGGTGGGTGTGTTTCTCCTCATATTTAATTTCTGACCTCCTCTTAACACTATGATCTTTCTAGTTAGGCTAATCTATTCCATAGCTTATTCATTTAAATCCACTTGAATGACTTTATTTCTAGCCCTCAGATCCCTCTCTCTACTGTATCAAACTACCCATAAACAGAACATCCATATCATCACCTTTCCCCTCATTCCAGCTTACTTTCCAGAGTTTTGATGGTTAATGGTACCAGTCATATAAGTCCCGAGCAAAACTGTATAAAATCCTGCCTCTATTGCTACTGATTACATCTTATAAGGAAATCATAAAATCTTTTATCTGCAGAGCCACCACTGTAGTAAAAAAGGAAATACCTTCTCCTGCACCTTAAAAGAACTTCAGATTATTGACCATGTATCCTTAGCATGTATGAATCTCTATTTACATTATATCCTTCAGAAAACAGACATGGCTTTCCATCAATGGTATACCTGAAACCCAGGGGAATAAATGACAACTGTGTCTACTGCATGTACTGGCTTTTGGGACCCTAGTCTATTTGGATGCACACCTTCCTAGGCCTGGATGGAGGAGGGAGGGCCTTGGACTTCCCACAGGGCAGGGTACCCTGCTCTCTCTTAAGGAGGAAGGGGGAGGGAGAAGGAAAAGTGGAGGAGAAGGAGGGAAATGGGAGGAGGGGATGAAGTGTAAATTTTTGAATGGAAAAAAACCTGAAACAAAAAATGAAAGAATGGCTAGTGCTCATACAACGAGAAGGATCAGTTCAATGACCTTCAAGGCTCAAAATATTTGAGCCATAGCCCACTCTTGTGGCTTGAGGCTTGTTCCCACACATTTCCTCACTATTCTTACTCTAAGAAAGCTGACCTTGCTACACTTCTTCATTCCAGAGTTCACTGCCACAAATGTTCCACTCTTACAGGAATAGTTTTGCTCTCTTTTTCCCCTCAGGTGATTACTCTATAACCCCCCTCTTCTATTTTATCATTGACTCCCAAATATCTAGGAAAATCTCCCAAATATCTAGGGCAGGCATAGTTTACTCTTACATGTTCTTATAACAATGTGGTTTTAATCGATAGCCCTCATCTAAAATGCAAATATAATGTTAGGAACAAATATCTATGTATTTCTTTCTCTAAATTCTAATCTCCATTGGCTTGGTTATTTAGAACAGCACAAGCAGAGCATAGCACTCACGCTACATGAGCATACCTGGCAAAAGAAGGGACACTCAATAATAAGTGATGCACAAATGAAGGAGCAGATACTGAAACATCAGCTATAGGTTCTTTTTTACATAATGCTTATCCAAAACCACACATTCCAATCATGAAGCCACTTCTTTTGAGATTTTCATCTCTGGATTGATTTTGAAAAGAAATCTATTTGCAGACAATTAAAGAAAAACACTGACAAAGTAAAACACTGTAGGCATGAGTACAGTGAAGCCCTTTGATAACACTTGATTTGTGCTGAAACAGCCTATTAGGGATGGGTTGTGTACACTTAATCCAAAGGAAACTTCTAGCCCTGTAGCAGCTGTTCACATGGCTCTGGCTCTGCCCTTCAGCCTCGCCTAAATCAGGATTCCCCAGCTGTCTGAGCTTCCCATAAGCTCTTTCACTTAACCACCTCCAAGCCAGCATCTAGCCACACCTTTTCAAGGTTAATTTCTCTATTTCTTTCTCTTATTTTTCAGGATATGAAAGTTTAAAGGGTGTGTCACATTACAGCTTCTCAATTTTGCAATTTTTGTGATAAACCTAACTTGTTCTATTTACTCACTAATTGGTTTATAATACTTCAATCCAAAATATCAGTTAAAAAAGGAACTACTCAATTTTCTTTTGATGAAAATTCTTGGACAGCTCTGAATTTGTGATTATTCTTATTTTTTTGAATTCGTCTTTACACACTTTCCAAGGTGCAACTCTGAACGGAGAAAGTGTGTGGGTTACCTTGCCCTTTAAGTCAGTTCTTGGGCTAAGGACTACTGCTGCTGCAATCCGATAGAGGAGACAAGTTGTGTGCAAGTAAAAATGAGTGCCAGGAATGGGCAAAAAGCGGCTGATGTTCATACCCTTTTATAGCCCTAATTCTGTGGCAGTCTTAGCCAAAAAAGGAGGAAAAGAATCAAGAGTAATTTAAAACACAAAAGGAAAAACCCAAACCGACAGCCAAGGATATGGTGGAAATAGTGAAAGAGCAAAGCTCTTTCTTTCTTTCCAGTAGCCAGGAAGAGCATAAAACACTGCCATGCTAACTGTCTTTAATCAATACAAGGACGTTTGCAACTCAAAATTTTATGACTAAAAGTAAATACAACAAAGATCAGAAGATAAATCATTGAATAATTGCATATGCATTGCTAACTATTGTTTTATTCATGTATCGTTTTAGCATTTAGTAAACAGAAGCTGAAAGCATGAAATTCAAACAACTGTTTTTCTAAAAAAATTTAATGTTATCTCTTCAAAACCCATTCAACTATCTATACTTTCTTTTTATTACAGGGATAAACATTGCCTTTAGTGATGCATTTTAATATTTTCCTATTATTCAGAACAACCATATTTTTCTACTTACACAGATAAAATATATGAACTAAAATGAAGTGATTAATTACAACAGAGGCAAAGCTCTTTTTTTTTTACTTACATGAACATAAGACTAGATATGTAAGTAAGACTAGTCCATGATAAATTACAGCTTTCAAAACTGGCATAAAACCACTTTTATTACATATTAAATTTATAGAAAATTAATGCCTTAAAATTATACAGAATGAAAATATTTAATTAGCCATTCTGAACTGGTAATTTATGAACAATGAAAACAAAAATAAAATAAGTATTTTATTAGCTTGTCAGAGAGGTATGCCAACGCCATCTTTGTTAAAGGACAATCATCCGTACTTTCTCACTTTCCCATAGTGAAGACTAAGGTTTGTGTGTCATCCTTAAGTGAGAGTGAGGCAGTGATACAGAAGGAAAAAGATAGTAAAGAGATCAGTCAGAAACATCTCTAAATTCCATCTGGAGTGGTAAGAATGAATGCTTTCCCATGGCTTAATAGTATATATACATTGCAAAGCCCAGTATAAGGATGACAGGATGACAGAAAAAAACAAAAATCAAAAGAACAAAAGCATTCTCTTAAACACAAAGGGTAGTGAGAAGCACAGACTAGCCTTGATCTAGAATCAAGGATGACTTTGAATTTCTGATGCTTTTGCTACCACTTCCGACATGCTGTCATTACATTACATTCACCATCATTCTCAGTTAATTCAGGGCTGGAAATTCATACTAGGGTTTTGTGAATACTACGCAAATACTCTTCCAATTCAGATTCATTCTTTACCTATGGAAATCCTAAGACATTTTGAATGAATGAAGTAAAACTAAACAAAATTTCGAGTATAAAGTTGTCTTAAAACTACAGACAACATGAAAGACATGAACTACAACAACAGACTGCTGCTCTTTGGTTTCTCAATGGGCCTGGGGTGCAAGAGGCTGGTAAGAAATTTTTAAAAATAAATCACCAAGCAATTTTATTTTCTCACTTTCATTTACACATCAGTAATTGTTTCTCTACAGTTACATATTCTCTTAGACACTGGAGCTAAAACTATTGTTATTTTTGTTTCTTTCTTTTGAAATATTCAGGGCAATAATCATGACTGAGGAAAGATAAAGACTATGTGTCTTGGGTATTAATAAGGGTTTTAGAATCTCTGGAGAATCAGTTTTGCTTATGAAAGCAACTTTAATATTATGATACATGGAGAACTGAAGTTTTATTTTAAAACTTTATTTAAAAAGAAGGTGAAAAGAATTTTACCTCTTAATTTTGAAACTATACTTATATTTATATATGAATGTTCATAAATGGTAGGGTTTTTTCCTCTGAGATGTTTCTTTTTTAATATCCAGTAACTGAGAGTTTGGATTTTTATATAGACTTTTGAAATAATTCCGTATTTGACACAAGTAGTCCAATAGTTTAAATTTGGCAAAATAAATTACACTATAAAATTGTCATTTTAACTTTCATATATGTAATAAAATGAAGCTTTGGAAGCCCAAAGGTGTTTCAGTATTGTATAGGATAAAAACTTAGGAAAGTTAAACAGAGGTTTTGAGGAGAAGGACTACTAGAGATATAACTCAAGGCCTTGTGCATACTAGGCAAGCACTAGATCACTGTTCATACATCAGACTGTAATGTATGTTCTAAGTACGGAAACTGTAATGACCACATTGTGTTTATTTCCTTGTTTGTTTGTTTTTGAAAGTTCCGATGCTGCATGGGGCATGATCCACAAAAAATATATATTTTAATGGCATTCTGCTAGCAAATATGGTTGCACTGAATAGAAAAAAGAAGTTACTTCCCAGATTTGATGTTACAACATTTCAAAAAAAATCTAATATAGACACATTGCCTTGATAACAGAACACAAACCTCTGAGGCTAAAGCAGAGCTTTGTGAGACAAGAAACCATAGCCTCCCTCTGAATCCAATCAAAATCTGTACAGTATAATAATAAACAATAAAAAATTCTCATCATTGTAATTTGGCTACCCTTCAAACGTATACCGTGTATATATGAAATAACTGCAACCCCTCCATTAACTGAGTTTGACATCACTTTAATCAATGTATCTATTCTGAATTAAAAGCAGAAATGTCAAATTCCTACTTCTATAAATTCTTTTAGTTTTTTTAATCTGCATTATATAAAAAGAAGCCTTTTTATATTTATGCTTTATAGAAATATAACCAACAGTTTGCTTTAAAATTTAGCTTGGAAAAGATACAATCCCAACAGATATTTCAAATTAGAAGTGATGCCCAATGAAATTGTTGAAGCTTCATTTATATGGACTTCTGCCAAGGCTCTACTTCTATGTTAATCACTTCATGTTACATTTCTTGAAAGAACTTGCCCAAACTTGTAATCTTAGGCCACATGAATCTGAATTTGCTCTTTCCTTCATGGTTCATATTATCTTCTGGCGATATTGTTTAATTGTTTTTAACTTTTTATAATCGATATGTGATTAAATAGAAATTAAATTATGAATTAAAATTACTTAAAATAAAAGATTATGTTACAATTAAATTTCAACCAGTCCCTCAAGTTTCCTAAAGGAGACTTATTCACTGTACTCTGTCATTAAAGTACAAAGGTATGTACTATACAGAAAAATACATTTTCATACCCAAATACTATTTTTCTTGAATTTGACACAAAAAAATCATTGATGAAAATATGGTAAGTCATGCTTAATAAGTTAGAAAAGTCCGATAGAAGCTGCAAGGAAAATGGGAGGTGTTTGTTTAAGCATTTCCTTCTACTCTTAGATAAGGCTATAAGATGCAAGGTACATCCGCGTTTAAAAAAAAGATTGCCTTTGGTATTTGGGAGCATGGGGTGGGGGTGGCGCAGGGGGGAAGTGGAGAGGG
>LOJH01046762.1:0-13337 GCA_001685095.1 Ellobius talpinus
CGCCTGGGCTGCGCCGCTCTCCGCAACGTGTCTGGCGCGCAGTACGTGGGCTCAGGCTACACTAAGGCTGTATACCGGGTCCGCCTACCCGGCGGCGCCGCGGTAGCGCTTAAAGCAGTGGACTTCAGCGGCCACGATCTGGGCAGCTGCGTGCGGGAGTTCGGGGCGCGAAGGGGCTGCTATCGCCTGGCGGCCCACAAGCTGCTCAAGGAGATGGTGCTGCTGGAGCGGCTGCGGCACCCCAACGTGCTGCAGGTACGAGAGTGGGGTTCCGGGATGAGGGGGCTGGCTGGTCACTCTGGAAGACTCCTTGGTCTTACAGAGTTAAGTCACGAGGCGTCAAAGACTGAGTCCCGGTTGCAGCTAGGTGCAGAACCCAGATTAGGGCACTACTGAGCATCATCACCCTGCCTGCCTCTCACCCTTTGGGTAAAACACTCTACCCAACTTACACACATCCCTTAAAGACAGAGGCAAGGGCAGGAAGGACCCCAAACTGGTAGTAGGGCAGTGAGTAAGGAGTTATGACCACATAGGACCCCGCCTCTGGCTAAAGCTGACGGTTGAACACTAGAGTATTCTCTCCAGTCATAGTGACCTCAAGTCCAGCTTCAGTCAGCTCCCAGCTGCAGTAACAGGATCCCCAATATTGGCAGAAGCTGAATCCCACTTCTTTCAAAGTCCAGTAACATGTCTGCCTTTGGAGATGGTGCTAAACCTCGGTGTGGGTGGGAAGAGCTGACCAGAGACTGACCGGTGTTTAACTTGATTCTCAGAGAGTCGCTCATTCCTCACTCCACTCACAGGTCACTGGAAGGGATCAAGGAGGCCAGAAAATCCACAGCCTTTCCCAGAAGTGACCAGGGGCTTCCCTGGGACTTCAAGTGGGTCCAGCTGAAGCACAGGAAAGCCTCAGGGTCTTAGGCCAGAAGACTTAAGTTCTGCTAGTCGGAATGCCACTCTCCTGAATGTGATTAGCCAAGAGACGAGAAGGTTCAAAAAGCCAGATGCATACCTTTCTAGTAGGAGACTCTGTTCCTGTTCTTTGGGGACACAGGCAGGAAGGATGAGGCCATCCACCAACCCCTCCCCAACCCTGACCCTAACGCTGTCCCTCCAAGATTTAGAACGGGCCTTCACAATGCCAGCACTGGCCAATCACAAACTACTTCCCCTCTCTGAGGGCTCTGCCTGGTCTCTGCCTAGGGTAAGACATAGGCTCCCTTTGCATATGTCTGAGCTGACTGACTGACTGACTGACTGACTGCTCTTGGCCAGGTGACATAGGTGTGCGCAGAGTCCCCAGCTGTGATTCCTGCCCACACCACCCACCTCATATCCCCTCAGATTCACCATTCTGCACGCAAAGAACTGACCAGAAACTCAGCGGTCCATCCATTTTCTCAGAAATGAGAAGGGGGCCCCAGGCCTGGAGGGAGCTGTGGGCTATACAGAGTAGAAGAATCCAGAATGCTACTTGTATTCCTGGTGGCTCCAAGTCTCCCTAGGACATGTCTTCCCTCCACCCCCAGTCCTGGTCAGACACTTGTGACAAGCTCTGTCAAGATCCTAGGCCCTGCATTGGTCCCAGGCAGCTATCCGCTGTGTGTGTTTATGTCCAGCTGTATGGCTAACACTGACTGGGGCTTAAGGGAATGAGCAGCTGGTTACGTGGCCATTCTCACTGGGAGGATCTTATTTTCTTTTCCTCTTCTGGGTTCTTGGGAACTTTCTGGAAACCCTGTGGTGCTAGCCAGATTCTGCAGACGTGGAGAGGCCTTGAGTGACTTAACTGGACCTTCAGTGTTCTTTAATTGTTGAAGGCCCTTTCACAGGACAGATTTGGCATGCAGTGGACTTTCCTATGCCGCTGGAATTCCTACCTCACTGGCCTCACTAAGCATTTCATTCACTTTCCAGCTAGATGTCCACCCAAACCCATAGACAGGTTCTTCTCTGTAATGTCTCCTCCAATAATGAGGGCACCAGGGATAGACAAGACATTAGAAGAAAACATATTTCACCCATGCCCTTATCAGCATGGCATCTCCTGGAATTGGTTGTGATGCCTCCCATCTGAGGTTGGAGTTAGTTCGCCTAGAACAGAAGTAATAAGGGTCCTAGCGGAAAATGGAAGTCCCTGTTATGTCTTGGGAACTGCTTTGAGGGTGAGGTCCCCACTTATTCTCTGACTCCCAGGTCATGTCCCTCTGGCTTCTTCAGTTCTGCTACCCCTGTAACCAACACAGCCTGTTGCAGGTCTTCCTGATCAAGAGGCCTCAGAGCTGCGTGCCAGGAACTACAGGGCACGTTGTTTTGATACCTCCTGATCATTGAAAATTTCAAAACCCTCTGACCGTTTGCTGAGCAAGGACTTACTAAAGTATCCCAGACCCTCTTTGGACAGCCTGAAGTTAGTTATGCTGTAGGCTCTGCTAGTGAATGCAGGGCAGCCTCAGAGGCCCACTGTGCTCTTCCCAGCACAGGCTCTGGTCGCTAGGGGACTGCCTGGGGGGATCTAACTTGGACCCTTTTATCCTCCACATACACTCTCCTCAGAGGATAGATGCATCTGCAGTCCGGGGTCAGAGGGCACAAGAATCTTCCCTCTCTGAAGCCCATCATCCTGGGACCTCAGGCCTCAGATGGGCCCCCAGGCCTTCCTGGGCCGCAGATTCTGATCATGCTAGAGTGTTTTTCTCTTCCCCAAAGAACAAAAGATGCAACTGCAGGGCTCAGCCTCATGCTTCCTGGGGGGTGGGGGGGCTAATGTGTCTTTTTATTTTTTTCCTGAGGAGTGTTGATTAATACCTCGTTAACAGTGCATTTAACGACCTCCGGGTGTTTAATAACCTTCAGAAGTTTCCCACAAAGGCTCAGACTGGAACAAGAAAATGAGAACCAGGCCCTAGGGTTGCTCTCTTTACCTTCCCCAAAGCCCATCCTGAGTCTGGGGCCTCCTTGGACTGATTGGGGGTATGAAAGGAGAGAGAAAAAGAGGGTACCTAGGACAGCCCCTGGTCCTGCATGCCACAGCCCAAGTAACCTGGGAGACTAACACTGAGTCTAGCTTCTCTGATGGGACCAGATTGGGACTACTGGGACAAGAGTGGGTCTTTGGGACAAGCAGGGCAACTGGGGAGGGTGAGGATGCTGGCATGAGGAGCTGCTGTGTACTGGCATATTTAGGCCGTGGGCTCCCTGGCCTCCATCTCAACCCTCCACCGCAGAGAGCTTCACTTTCCCTTGTATGGCTTGGACAACCCGGCCTTTGTGCTGGTGCTCTGTAGGGTGCTGGCTGTTTGGAGCCCATTGTAAGCCAGAGCTATGCAGTGTGTTGGGAGACCTGTGAGAATGCTGATGGGGGTGTCAGTGGCAAAGGGTTTCCCCTGTGCTTTCTCCTGGACAGCTGGGTGGTTCCAGGAGCCGTCCCCAGGGTGAGGGAAGAAGTATTCAACAACTGAACGATCATACAGCCCCAAAAAGACCTTGCCTGAGGACCATGTTTCCCATTTATGTCACCTATTCAGATGTGCCTCTGGGCTCCAGAAAGTTGAGATGGTAGAGAAATGGACACAGATTGGAGTAGGGGAGGGTATCAGATAATCATTTACTGGCCCATGTACTAGGAGAGGAACCAGATTGTGGAACCATGGTAACATCCGTTTGAATCCTAGCTCCTATGTTGATTAGCTTTGTGACCCATTTAAGCGACTCTCTTGAGTCAATTTCCCCATCCCAAATCAGACAAATGATAGTAACCACACACCATAGGGTGATTGGAAGACTGGCAAGATGGCTCAGTAGGTAACAGGGTGTGTGGAACTGTGTGCCACCAAGTATAATGGCCTGAGCTCACTCCCTAGAACCCACACTGGAAGAAGAAAGCTGACTCTCAAAAGTCGCCCTCTGACCTGAGCACACACTCATACATACCATACACACCACAATAATAATACGTTAAAGTTTAAAAATACAAACTTGATTATGTACATAGTATATTTAGCACAGTGCCTGCTATATGGTGGCCTAGCCTGCCTATCTCCCTGACTAATGAGAGGCAAGAAACTGTTGCCACCAAACCAGAAGAAACTAAGGCTTCAGAAACAGAGGCCAAACTTCCCAGGAACCACTGCTCTCCACCAGCGGGAGCTAAAGCAAAGGCAGCGGGAAGGCCTCAAGGGCAGAGGGCAGGGCCTCCTGATAGTCCAATCTTTCTCTGTCCCTGTCTCTACCCTGTGACCTAATGACTGCCCTGGATTTCCCCCAGCTCTATGGCTATTGCTACCAGGACAGTGAGGACATCCCGGATACACTGACCACCATCACAGAGCTGGGCGCCCCCGTGGAAATGATCCAGCTGTTACAGACTTCCTGGGAAGACCGATTTCGAGTAAGCCTGTGATTTTCACTGGGACAGTTCTCCCTTAGAAGGCAGCCTCCCAGCAAAGCCTAGACTTTTTCTCCACCAGGGAGGGAGGAGGAGCACGGGATGGCTCAACCATGGGCTAAAGGGCAGTCAAGACAGGATCCTGGTGTTCCCTACAGCAGAGGTGCACATGCGTACACTCCTGCCGCTCGCTCTCTCTCTCTCCTAATCCGTGCCATGTGAATGCTTAGTCCAGCCAAGAGTCAGCTGAAGAACAGTGACCTTTCCAAGGCCCTAACCTCATCCTTTGTGTTCTACTGGGACCTGAAAAGAAGAAAGACTAATTTCCAAGCTAAATCTAGAGCCTGGGAGTCCAGTAGGCCTGAACCAACCTATGTGTCTGTCTTCAGATCTGCCTCAGCCTCGGCCGCCTCCTCCACCACCTAGCCCACTCCCCTCTGGGCTCAGTTACTCTGCTTGACTTCCGCCCTCGGCAGTTTGTGCTAGTGAATGGTGAGCTGAAGGTGACAGACCTGGATGATGCCCGCGTGGAGGAGACACCGTGCTCTACTGTTGTTGACTGCATCCTCGAGTTTCCAGCCAGGAACTTCACCCTGCCCTGCTCGGCCCAGGGCTGGTGTGAGGGCATGAATGAGAAACGGAACCTCTACAATGCCTACAGGTGACGACCGTACATTTTGGGGACTCCAGTCAAGGAGGGGCTGGCAGGGCAAGAGCCCCATGGGGGCTAGAAGGCCAACCAGGAAGAATAACCTTGACCAGGGGAAACCGCAAGGGCCCAGTCAAGAGAGAGAGAGTGGCTATGGAGCTAAAAATAGCTCTAAGGAGAGCTGGGTCGGAGGGGCAGCTGGAGGCTTCTTAAAATAGTGTCACATTCAGGGCCCAGGGCTGCCAGGACTGGCACATACATCCCTTCTCCACCCTAGCTCCTGACCTTTACAAAGCTTCTCATGGCTGAGAAGCCCCAACTATGGGGATACTCCACTGCTGGGGTCAGACAGAGGACAGTGTGGCCTGGAAGATGAGGAAAGGCAAAGAAAGGGGCCTCCGGTCCCAGTTTGGTCCGAAGTTAGCTGTAGGTACAGCTGGGCCCAATCCCATGCCTCACTGAGTTGAGCCCCTGGGATAATGCAGACATGGCTCGTTCCTGTGTGAAGGGTCAGGCTCTCAGGCCACATCGAAGTCTATACCTAGTGGAAGTGAAAGGGAAGGACATGTCTCCAAAGGCTGGGCCCCTGAGCCCCTGTCCCCTCTCTGCCACAGGTTCTTCTTCACATACCTCCTGCCCCATAGTGCCCCTCCTTCCCTCCGGCCTCTGCTGGATACCATCGTCAATGCCACAGGTAAGCCTCAGGAACTGTCTGCTTCCCTTCACCTGCCATTGCCCTATCAGACACGGGGACAACAATGACCCTAGGCAGTGCGAAGTCTGGGACCTGTTATATTCTAAGACAATATTCTGTGGTAAAGGCCCTGCCTAGCCACCAGACTTTGGGCCCAAGCCCTGACTGTGAGAAGAACCCTTGGGGAGGGCCAGGAGCTTGGGTATGTCATGACAGCTGCGCTGCACTTTGCAGGAGAGCTCACCTGGGGGGTGGATGAGACCCTGGCCCAGCTGGAGATGGTGCTGCATCTGTACCGGAGTGGGCAGTACCTGCAGAACTCCACAAGCAACAGTGCCGGTGAGTGACTCCCTTGGGGACCCAGGGGCTGGGCTGGTGGGAGCAGGTGTAAGAGTGAGTGACCTCCACCCATGGGCTATGGCTTATCCTCCAATGTCGAGGCTCATTTGGTGTCATATAGACAGTGGAACTTTCACTTTGAAGTCCTAGCCCCAGCTGAGCTAGAACAGCTATCATTCTGCCTTTCTATTAGTGGCTTCAAACCCCTCCATGGACCGTATGTGTGACTTACCCCTGGCGCCTCAGTTTCCTCATCCATGAATTGGGTTCAAAATAACTCACCTAGCAAAATTCTTATGGGAATTAAATAGCCTGCAAGGTGTGTAAAAGCAATTAGCACAGTTCCCATTACACAGCTGGAACACAATACACATTTGCTTCTCTTTCCTTCCTCTGCACTCCTGAGGCTCAGAGGGTAGCTGGAGGAGGGGCAGCCTACTCTGAAACCAGCCAATAAGGTCCTTCCCCCAGGGATGGGCAGAGGTGCAGCTACTGCTACAAGCAGTGGTCCTTATACAGAAGCCTTAGGGTTTAGCAGCAGTGGGCAGGGGGGCAAGGGGTGGGCAGTCTCGCTTTTCAAGGAGGCCTGGCCAGCCTTAGGGGTGGGGGAGCCCTCGTTAGCCCTGTAAATAAAGTTTAACGAGGTGAACAATGGCTGCCTCTGTCCCCGAGGACTCCATTTATGAGGCCATAAATCACAGGCAACCCTGCCTGGACTTTGGTCTAGTCCCTGGCAGGAGAAGGAGGCAGGAGGGTGGGGTGGCCAGAGGCCCAGGGCTTCTGCTTTATCAGTCAGCAACTGGGACTCCCAGGGCATTGGGAAAGACCAGGCTTGCTCTCAGCCTCTGGTAGAGCCTTTGCACTTGCTGAATCTCTGGGGCTCTGCACCTCAGGGGGACCTCAACCCTTCTCAAACATTTGAACACTGAATTGTAGCATTTTGTGTTGTTCCACATGCCTCTTGACCTTCACACTCCTTTCCCAGGGTCCCAGGCCTCTCCCTGATATCAGGACCAAGTATGTGTGAGGGGCTCTGAACCCTTGCAACACATGGGCAGGATTGGAATCTAATCAAGAATCCTTACGTCCCACCTTAGGTCTTCCTACATAAGAATCTACACTTTAATCATATTGCATGGAAATACATACGTACCATGATATTTGAGAAGCCCCGTTCTAAATATTTAAAATGGCCTGATCTCAGAGCCCAACCTAGACAGCTGGTATCTCTGAGTATGTGCCTGGCCCACATGGGCCCCCATATATCCTGTGATGTCTAAACTAGCTACATGGCCTTAAATCAAAGAGATGTGTATGTCCTGAAATTCAGGTCTGTGCCTGGCTGTAAAGCGAGCTCGAGCAGCTCTGGCTGCCTTCATTTCCATTCCGATGTGCTGGCCTGCAAATAAGAGGTCCTCGGCCCTCGCCCCTAGGCACACCGTTCTCACTTTCTTCCCTCCATCCTTTAGAGTACCAGCGCATTCCTGATAGTACCATCACCCAGGAGGACTACCGCTGCTGGCCATCCTACCACCACGGCACCTGTCTCCTGTCTGTGTTCAACCTGGCTGAGGCTGTAGATGTGTGTGAGAGCCATGCTAAGTGTCGTGCCTTTGTGGTCACCAACCAGACCACTTGGACGGGTGAGTCAGAGGGAGGGAGTGTCTCAAAGGAGTGGCTAGACTGCTCCAAAGGATGGGAAAGGCAGAAGGAAAAGCCAAAGGGAAGGCAGAGATGGTGAGAGAGATGTGTGTATGAGTCCTTCAAGGTAGCCACTTTATAGAGAGTGGCCCTGCCCCCCAGGAGACAATTAACCAGACCTGTAACCTCTCATCTTTGCCCCTAGGTCGGAAGCTGGTCTTTTTTAAGGCTGGATGGAGCCAAGTGGTCCCTGATGCCAGCAAGACCACATATGTGAAGGCGTCTGGCTGACTGTGGGCTCAGCTGACCATCTGGCATCTTTGCCAGCTGGACTTGCCTGCTGCGGGGGTAACTTGCACTCAAGATGTCCCGTATCACCTGGGAACCCTGCAGACAAAACTGTCATCCCAGACCAACTGATGTGACCAGGACAAACGTGCAATATGCAAAGATGTTAAAATGTGAGTTTGCCAGCCTAGGTCTGAGACTGTTGCTCCCGGCCTGGGCATCACTGGTTGGGAGCTGACTGCCTTTCCAGAGCTCTGGGCTGCGAGCGGGGCTCAGGCTAGTCTTAACTAGGACAGTTCCATGGGCAGCCCCATCGCTGCATTCATGGTTTGAGAATGTAGCCAGAACGCTGCTGCTGCTGCCACAGTGGGCAGGAGCTGCATGCAGACAATCAGCCACAGAGTGTGCTCTCAGTGCAGCTCCAACAGGGGAGCTGCGGGATGGATGCTCCAAGATGTTGCGTGAACTAGTACCTGGGTTGGCTGTCTCTGGCCTCTCTTATAGGTTGCTCCTAGGCCAGCCCAGGGGTCATGGGCAGTGGTGCACACATCCACATGAGCCGAGACTAGGGTGGAAGAGCAGATTGCATTTGAGCCAGGACCTGGGATGGGGGTAGGGTCAGAGCCTTTCTGCCTCATTTGCTTTCAGTGAAAGCCACCAAGCAGCCAAAACCAGGCCCTCCCCTTCCTGGAGTTTGTATTTCCAGAAGCTTTTGTACTTCTTGTTCATTAAATTGTTTATTTTTGTAAAAAAAAATAATCAATTAATAAAATGATGTTTCATGACAAATACTCTCCTCAGCCATGAGTTCTTCAGAAGCTCTTTACTCGGCCCCAGTTATGTCTGTAGTGCATCTGACTAGGGCTGTGCATCTAAAGGGGATGATGACTTTGAGGAGTATAGTCTCAGTGGCGAACACTGAACATGCCATGGTGTGTTTTCAGACTCTTCTCCTGTGGTACCCATCTCCTGCGTGAACCTCCATGTCAAATTCAGAACAAAGACATGAGGGTGGATGTCCTTCCCCAAGGAGGTTCTCATTTGAACACATTTTGACTTTCTTCTGTACACGAAACCTTAACCCAAGAGTGTCAACCTTATAATAGGATGCTTGCTATCTTTATTATTAACTGCTGGAGACGTAATTAAGAGAGGAGGAGGTAGCCTACCAACCTACAAGCAGTCTGGCTTTCCCTGGTGCACCCTGGATGTACATCATCACCACCGCCCACCACAAGTTCATAGCACTGTTCTCTTTCAGAGCCTTTCTCTAAGCAAGAGATATGTGGAGAATGGAGAGATGGAAGAGACTATAGAACAGCCAGTTTTTATGAATTCGTAAGAACAATCTAGCAGGGACGTGTGGATACCCAAAGCAAAATGGCAAACTTGGGGTGGGGGAGATCCAGGTTAGTTAGTTAGAGAACGGGTCCTTTTTCTGAGTGTGCAACAAGCTAAGGCATAAAAATCTTTTCAGAAAGATAAACTGAAGGTTGCTCAAACTAGTGAGCTTTACCTCAGAACCCCTTTCTGGGGGCAGAAATGGCCACGATTAGTCCTGCAAGATCGAAAGAAAACCATTTGGAGCCTGGACTGAAAAGGCAATGGCTCGCCCAGAAAGGGATATTACTATCCTAAAGCAACACCTTTCTTCCCTCCAGAGGGCCACCCATCTCTCAGCTCCCTGCTACATATTATTCTTCCCCCAAACACCAGGACCTGTTCTCTTCAGCCCCTAGACTTGTTCTACCCCATGTAGATACCCAGGAGCAGTGGGTGGAGAAAAGACAGTTAGTACCGAAGCCCCAGGTGGCATCAGAGAAGGGAAACCTGGATGTGGAGTACAGCTCTGTTTCAAAGCCAAGGAAGGGAGAAGCAACATGAACAGGTAATGGAGCTTGGTGGTTCTCTTTGAGGCTCCAAAGCCAGGCCAAGATGGGCCAGCAGCCCTGGGAAATGCTGCCTTTGTTCATTGTGTTATCTGGCTAAGATAACTTCCCTGGATTTATTTGTCGGCAAATTTTAGGTTGATAATATCGGAATAAAATGAAATGAATCAAATTCTGTCCATAAAGGTCCTAAGCAGTGTTAGCCAACGGTAAGTGCTTTGATCATCGTGGCAAACACTATGAGTAGTATATGATCAGTTGGCTGAGCACTCAATGTTTGCCCATAATCTGTTCACAAAGAACTTCCAGGGCTGCTGCAGGGATCAAGGCATAGCAGACTATCCACAGTCCAGCCTGAGATGCCTACCCCCACCCTCAAGCAAGCACAGCTTTTGACTAGACGAGGTGAGGCCTAGCTCCCAGGCCAGTGACTTGGGAGTTGAGTGTGTGGCAGACAGAAAAAACTTGGAAGAGGATTAACATGAAAGCAGAAAATGGGATTAGGAGGCTTTGGGATAATGTGCCCACCCGCCCCCGGTTCATGACAATGGCTTCTGGCTTTCATTCCAAGGCCAGAACATGTAAAACATGGTTGCCCCCTGCTCGCGGATCAAGAGGCAGAGAGTTGACTCTGACAAGGAGGACATTCAGATTGTTCTCAGCTGCCCTTACATGCACTTTTCCTTTAATCCTCATGGCGATCCTGGGATGGGTGTTTGTCCTGAGAGCTAAAGAGCCAGGATCTAGCTTCGCTTCTGTATCCAGAAGTCTGTGATCTCCTTTCTCAGCATAGCAGTCTTTGAAGGCTGGGGTCACCCACAGGACCAGTGACCCACTCGCACATGCCACTCCACAGGGAAGGGACACCAGACTACAATGGTACCTTTAAGGGGCTACTCCATAGATGGAAAGCCAGGACTAGTTCACTGGCATCATCACACACAAGGAATGAGGATGCCCCCAAAGGGTCTGAAGGACCCATTTGAGGTCTGCTGCACAGGACCCCCAACTCCTATGCACCTCCCTCTGGCTGATGTTCCTCTCACATGGAAAAAATGTCAATCAGTCTAACCTCCTGTCAAGAGGACAAACCCAAATTATAGTCAGAGGGCTAGGGAAGTTGGTGTGGATGCATTATTGCCAGCCCTCCAAGATAGACAGCAGCATGGGAGGGGAGATGTTGCACAGATCAGGAGCCCCCCCTTACACTGGAGAACTGGCTTGCCTTGAGAAGGATTAAGAGTAAACATCTCTCTCCAGTTCCATTTTTATATATGCAGTTACTTACTGTGTTGTTTTGGTGAAATGGCAGCTTTGGCCCAAACTTTCAGGGGGATACTATACAGCATATATCCTTATAAAGTCCCTTCCAACTGAAAGAACTCTTAGTCTCTGATGAAACTCGGCCCTTAGGAAAAAAACTTAGATAATACAACGGTGTGTGGCCCCCTAGATTTAAGCAGATATCAAGGCTATTAAAATTCTGTGGGAGGCTGGGTGGTGGTGGTGCCGGCCTTTATTCCCAGCACTCAGAAGGCAGAGGCCAGCAGATCTCTGTGAGTTTGAGGCCAGCCTGGTCTACAGAGTAAATTCCAGGACATCCGAGGCTGTTACACAGAGAAACCCTGTCTCAAAAAACAAAAACAAACAAATAAAAATGAGTAATCTTGCTGTTATTATCTAAAGCAGTATCTCATTCTCACAGTTCATAACAGAGCAGAGTACACAGCCTTCATGATACTTGCCTGCCTTTGCCCCTGTCGAGCATCTTCGGCCTCTCAGGAGCCTCCTCCATCTTTAGCATCTTACAGTTCCTTATTGAGCTCCCCCTACTTGGAAGAGCGCTTAGTCGTCAGCAGATGCTGGTGACCATGTTGAATGTACCTCCCCCCGTTTTATGAGTTTATCCTATCACTGGAGATGCCACCAAAACAGACACATCCGAAAAACATCCCTTATAAGACATGGCTGTGTGGCAGGAGATTGATCAAACAAGGGATCCAATGGTCACATCTCTAGTCAATGAGGGCCCATTCACCTCGACCACCAGAAGCATCAGTTCCCCAGCAACCGCCCCACTGTTAACATTTTTCCACACCCAAAGAAACACTTACTTATCCTTGCTCTTTAGTTCTTATCTCAGAGCCATTTCCCTATTTGTCACCAGACATTCTCCCCATCCCCATGGCGACAGCTCTGTGGACAGGCTTTTGGTGCAGAGCTTTCCGAGGATTCTGGAACGTGTAAATAGATTGTGTCTACTGCTTCCCCTTTATCCACACTCTTATTTGACCCTTCAAAGAGCTCTTGTAGATTATGGAAGCGTGGTTTCTCCTTAGCACAGACAGGCTGCCTTGCCACGGGAGGTGGAGTTTGCTCAAGTGCTCTCTAATCCTGCCCTTAGAGGTCCTGCCGGCTTTCCTGGCTTTCGAGCCGCCGGGCTGTTTCCCAGACCCGCCTCTGGGACCTCTGGTTCTTCACAAAGGAGTCAACCTCAAGGAAAGCATCTCATTTTGTCCTGTCTCATCATGAGATAAGTCTCCCTATTTATTGGCCACCAGGAATTGGTGGATACAAGAAAGGCAAATAAAAATAAAATCTACCGTGTGCTTTGCTTTCCATGGTCTAGAGAAGTCACTGAATTCATCTGAACTTGTGCAGGAGGCAGCACGAGGTTATTTGTATCCCATTTGGTTTTATGACATACTGCTCTGTTTACATCATTCTCTAGGTTGTATATAGGATATAAACTGACCTCAAATGCTCTGGTCTTGTCTAGTCTTTTTTTTCTGCCATCAATAAAAAATTTAAAGGCAGCTATTTCTCTAAGAAATGACTATTGTACTTAGGGTTCAGAGATGCTGTAATTGAAAAGGACAGTTTGCCTTGTATCCCATTGTCCCATATTTTCTTGTACCAGTTTTGATGCTATGAGGCGTCTTCTGACTTCATCATTGAGCTGTGTAGCATCATGAAATTATTAAGAGAAAATGAGTTTCTTCTTTAAACTGCAGACATCTCCTGAGCACATTTAGTACTCTTTGACTTGAATGTCAGGATATTGCTATTCCTAGAATGGACTTCCCATACCAAAATAAAAAAAAATTGCCCACCATTCTGCCACACATTCTAAAATGACCTTTTCCCCCAATAGCCTCTCCAGCAGTTTGCTGAGATGAAGACACCGCCACGGAGCACATTTGGGCTAGAAACTTCTAGGTTAACTCTTTACAGCTCCAGTCCTTATGGAGACCATTCATGCGGCTTAAGAAAATACAGGTTGAATTAGGTGACAATGGCACAAGCCTTTAGTCCCAGCACTTGAGAAGCAGAGGCAGGCGGATCTCTGAGTTCAAAGCCAGCCTGGCCTACAAAGCAAGTTCCAGGACAACCAGGGCTATAGAGGGAAACCCTGTCTCAGAAAACCAAAAGCAGGAGGAAGGAAGG
>LOJH01046764.1:0-13336 GCA_001685095.1 Ellobius talpinus
TTCAAATTGACTTGTTACAAAAAGTAAAACTCATTTAAGATATTTTTTGTCTTTCTGTATTTAGAGATTAGGCCTTTCTCAACATTTATGCCATACATTATTGTCATTATCAAAGAGAATATTTTAAAATGGTAGAGATTCTGGAATCAGGGCATCAGTGACTTGAGTGAGCTTAAATTTCTTTTTAACTGTTGCTCAGCTTTTTCCACATATAATTCACAGCCTAGCCGAAAGATGGCTGCAATATGTGAAAACCTGAAGGACTGATTCTAAAGGTGGGAAGCAGAATGCCAGGCAGAAATGTATATCTGCATGGACACTTAGACTTCTAGGTTATTACACAGTGTAGAGGTAGTGTTCTTTATTTCCTTTGAAGTCTTGAGAAGCTGCTATCCTTTCTGTGACACAATATACAATTCTTTCATGAGCACTAAGATTTTTAGAAGCAATGTGAATGGGTTTGAGCAGTGGCTCTTGTAAAGAGCTCCTTTAAAATGATGTCATTAGGTAAAAATAATATGTTAATAAGGTATATATAGGACTTATATAAGGAACACTAATTAATATTATCCAAACTTTCTTCAAACATCTTTACCTACTTCTACTTAAGATTCTGTATTCTACCCTTGCTGCTTTAGCAGTAATGACCTAAGCCCACGTACTGAGCTTTTCACAATGATGACTCCAAATGGATCTTTACAGAGAAAGCAGAGATGCAAGAAAGTGAAATAAAGCCAGTTAGCCAGGCTGAAAATAGTGACCTTTACTTCCAGCACTGGGGAAGCAGACACAGGAAGATGTTAGCAGCTTCAGCCACTCTGATATACAAAGTGAGTTCTGACTAGCTATGTATACACAGCATACCATTATCTCAATAAATAAATATTGTTATTTTTAAGAAAGGTTCATAAGTTAACAATTGAAGTCTATTACAATTGGAGAATCTTTTCTTAAGCAATGATAAAAAACGAGAAGATATTTGGTATAACAAAATTTTTATTTAACCTTCTTGATCCATATTGATAAAGATGATATTGTGAAAATGGTTTATTGCTGTGGTTATTTACAGCTAAGGACTGAACTGTGAGAGCTTAACAAACTTATCCAATGTTGCCCTTAACAAGGTTACATGTAAATCCAATAGTAACTACAATCTAGACGTCACTACATTTGACTGTCTTCTGTTTTAATGCCATATTCATTAACTCTTTTCACTTAGGATGTGTGTTTAAACATTATACTATTTCACCATAGCTGGTGTGTGTGTAATTTAAATGTATAGGAGCAAGGGTGGATACTACATTTGTGCTGAAGATTTAGCCTTTTAAGATTTGAACTAACATTTTGGCAAGGCAATATCCTTTCTTTGAGCATGATCAAGTTTCCTAGCTCTAGACTGTCTTGGACGAAGTACTGTAACTCTTGGGAGCACTGCCAAAAATGAGGTATACATAAAATAATGTTTCTCTCATCTTGTCTGTTGGATGTTTGTATTGATCACTGTTTCAATTTTTGTTGTTACTCTTTCTTAAATCCTAGAATAACTTGACAACTTGTGATCAGTTATGAACTTTCTCACTAAATGAATTTTCTTGTACATGGGTGATCCCAAAATGATTTGTTCTATCTATATAAAATTTTTTACATGAGAAAAATGAGGTTTGAAAGAGCACCATTTTTATTAATGTTATAAATAGGGAGGATTTTCAAAATTTGGTCAGTATTTGTAGAAAAGGGAACTATAAAATATTTGTTTTTCAATAAACATAGATGCGTTTACAGCTTCTATTGATTAATCACTTTAGCTAAATCTCTCTGGCCTTCTGGTCTTTTCACTTAGGTTTTTCTTCCTCCCACCCTTAGGTCAAGTAACATGTTCATTAATAGGATTATGTGCCAACTCTGTGATTAATGTTCAATCTAAGAAACTTCTGAGTTAGGCTAAACATGTCTCTATAGTTCATAATTGGAGAATCTGGGATTCAAAATAGAAATGTTTATTAAATGTGGGTATAGTTCATCTTTCTAGGCTTATACTTTGCAGCCTGGCATTTCCTCAAAGTCTCTTTTGAGATAGTAATATCCACTTGCCTCTCACTCTACAATCTGGTAGCAATAGGAATGCTTTTGTACCTGGGTGTCTGGAGAAGTAACTCCCTATCTTTTGTTGGTTCAGGACCATTTCCTGTCACCTGGGTAGCTCAAACCCCTTTGTTATGCACACTCTCCTTGCAGAAGCTTTCCTTAGACTTTTCCTTCAGAGTTGAGCCCTTGACCTCTCCATCTGTGTTATACTCAAAAACTGTTGATGCTTTGCTCATTGTCTCAGTAATCCATTATCTATTTCCAATGCCCTAGTAAGGCAGATTCCCAAGCTCACTTCTGGAAGGCCTGAGAAATTGCTGAACAAAACCTTACCATATTACTAATTGTTATTGATGTCACTGACATGAATTTTGAATATACATCTTTATAATTTTCTTTCCTTCCCCAGTTCCATTTTTCTGGATTGAATGGGGCATCATGACTTCAACTTCTATAAAATTTAACTTAGGAATCACATCTTAGAAATTCAAACCAGAAAGGATACACCTGCTAGAAGAGCAGGTACTTATCAGCAAATCTTCTAAGCTTTCTTTTTCCCCCCAGCACCAATTCCTCAGGCTCTTCCCTAGCTCTGCAACAGAACACCACTTTCAGGCTCCCTTTCCCTCTGCTCACAGCTTCAGTAGATCTCAAGGACCATCCCCTCCTGAACTGCCTTCCACAACTCTCAGCTGTGTCCCATCTCCAAACTACAAAATAAGGACACATGCTTGGTGTCCCTGGGAACACATCACTCCAGTAGGCTAGTAAAACAGGCAGCATACAGTCATCACAACCACAAAAAGTCAAGAAGAGAAACCAAGGATAAAACCATCTACCTGACAAAGACAAGCCTATAAATCAGCACCTAGACCTCTATAATCATCCAAAACAGAGATGCTAT
This sequence comes from Ellobius talpinus, assembly GCA_001685095.1. Taxonomy (NCBI): domain Eukaryota; kingdom Metazoa; phylum Chordata; class Mammalia; order Rodentia; family Cricetidae; genus Ellobius; species Ellobius talpinus. Next base: position 2,990 of record LOJH01046764.1, read on the forward strand.
GATGCTAGCATAAGAATACAATCAATAAGATCCAGGGAATTAGGTCTCCACTAGAACCCTGCTATCTTACCACAATAGGCCCTGAATATTCCAACAGTGCTGAAGCATAAGAAAAAGACCTTAGAAATAACTACACGAGGTTGATAGATGTCTGTAAAAAGGAAACAAATGAATCCCTTAAAAAATTAGGAACACACACATAATGACAAACAATGGAGGAAAATTAATAAACTCCTTAGATAAAGATAGTAAAAAACAAAAAGAGTGAAAGGAAATGAATAAAACGGTTCAAGACCTAAACATGAAAATGGAATCGATAAAGAAAACACAAACTAAGGGATTAATGGAAATGAAAAATTTAGGAATTAGAACAGAAAATACAGAGAAAAACTTCACCAATAGAACGCAAGAGAGAAAAGAGAGAACCTCAGGCATTGAAGATACAATAGAATAAATGAACATATCAGTCAAAGAAAATGTTTAATCTCAAAAAAGTCCTGACACACAGGATTCAGGAAATCTGTGGCACCATGAACATTTTCTAAGAATGATAAATATGTAGAAAATATTTCTAAGGTAATAGAGTTTGAGACAAGAGTAGAATCCCAGAACAAAGCCCACAAAATACATTCAAAAATCATAGAAGAAAATTTTCTTATGCTAACAAAGGAGATGCCCATAAGGATACAAGAAGCACATAGACAAAAACTAGATTGGACCAAAATAGAAAGACCTCTCAGCACATAATCAGACCACTAAACAAAGAGCAAAGGAAAATATGAAAAGATGCAGTAGAAAAAAAGGAACATATAAAGGCAGAGACATTATAAATACATCTGATTTCAAAATGCAGACTCCAAAAGCCAGAAGGGCCTAAATAGATGTGCTGTAGGCTCTAAGACACCAGAGGTGACAATCTAGACTACTTTACCCAGCAAAACTTTTAATCAACATCGATGGAGAAAATAAGATTGTGCATAATAATTTCAAACGAATAATAATGATCTACAAATTCAGCTGTATATACAGAAGGTGCTAGAAGGAAAGTTCAATAAAAGGAGGTTAACTACACATATAAAAACACAGGAAATAAATAATCTCACACTAACAAAACCAAAAGAATTTAAGCACCACCACCACTAACAACATCAATAATGAATAACAAGAATCAAAAATCATTGATCATTAATAGCTCTCAATAGCAATGATCTCAATTCCCTATTTTTTTAAAAAAAAATACAGGCTAACAGAATGGATGATAAAACAGGATCAATCCTCTACCACATCAGAAAACCACACCACAACATCAAGAATAGACACCAGCTCAAGGTAAAAGGTTGGAAAAATATATTCCAAACTAAAGAAACTAAGAAGCAAACTGGTATAGTTGCTTTGCTTTGGTATTTGAATATATATATATATATATATCAAACAAAAAACATTCAAATGAGATAGAAAATAATACTACATACATATCAAAGGAAAAAAATGAATCAGGATGATATTTTAATTTTTAACATCAATACCCAAATACAAGGGCACCCAGTTTTATAAACAAACACACAAAACAATACTACTCCAGCTCATACCAAATATTGAACTTCATATACTGATAGTGGGGGACTACAGTATCTCACTGTCACCAACAGACAGGTCTCCAGACAACAAACTAAACAGAAAAATACTGGAACTAAAAGATGTTATAAACAAAATGGACCTATCAGACACCTATAGAATATTTCACCTAAACAAAAAAATATATACCTTCTTTTCTGGCCCTCATGGAGCTTTCTTCTAAACTGGTCATATACTCAGTCACAAAGCAAACCTCAACATATACAAAAAAATTGAAATAACTCTCTGCATCCTATCAGACCACCATGGATTAAAGCTAGGTATCAACAACAAGAGAAAACTTATTATCCCATGGAAACTGGACAACTTACTATAGAATTTAAAATCAGTCAAGACAGAAATAATGAAAGAAATTTATGACTTTCTAGAATCCAATAGAAATGAACAGTCATCATACCCAAACTTATGACTTATAATGAAAGCAGCGCTAAGAGGAAAGTTCATAGCACTAAGACCAACATAAAGAAATTGCATTAAATCAGGGTTTCAATTCGATTCCATTGATTCACATATCTGTTTTTATGCCAATATCAAGCTGTTTTCACTACTATAGCTCTGTAGTAGAGTCTGGAGTCAGGGAATGTCTACCCTAATTGTCATCATTTAACCTACGTCTACTGATGTAGCAGATCAGTGCTGTTACATCATAGCTGATGGAAGCAGATACAGTGATCCACAGTCAAGCACTGGACTGAGCTCCTAGAGTTCAGTTGAAAAAAAGGGATGGGGATTATATAAGCACAGGTGGGTCAAGATCAGGATTGGGAAAAATCACAGAGACAATTGTTGCGAGTCAATGGGAGCTCACGGACCTTGGACTGACAGCTGAAGGACCTGCATGGGATGGAGCAAGTTCCTTTGAATGTGGGTGACAGGTATGTGGCTTGATGTATTCTGAGGGCCTCCTGCAGTGGGTCCAAGACTTATCCCACATTCCTGAACTAATTTTTTGGAGCCCATTCTGTATGGTGGGATACCTTGCTTAGCCTTGATGAAGTGGGGGAAGAGACTTGGCCCTGCCTCAACTTAGTATGCCAGACTTTTTGACTCCCTGAGTGAGACCTTACCCTCTCTGAGGAGTGGGTGGGGGATGGGATTGTGGAGGTGGGGGAGGAGGGAGAAGGGTAGGATAACTCAGGATGATATGTAAAATGAAAAAATATTTTTAAAAAATTAAATTGTAAATGTCTTATACTGGCAACTTAACAGGACATCTGAATGCTCTAGAACAAAAAAAAATAAAGAGGACTAAAAAGTGGATCTAGGGGGAAGTATATCATGACATTAATCTTCATCTCCCTCATTCAGTAGAGTATCTTTCATGATGAAGCACAGAAAAGGCATGTAGTCATGTTGTGTTAAGTGCTTATAGATGATTAAAATTAACAGGAGGTTATAAAGATAGCATTTGTAATGTGTGGCTATAAGACTCCAAACAACACATAGCATTAAAAAATTCAATTTATGTACACATAATCATTCAATCAGTAGTTTTAGGGCAACTTGATCAACATTTTGAATCATCAATGGCTCAATATCAATATCTAAATGTCAGGAGAATCAGCGTAAATTTGAACTTTCCCAGGCAATGTTTGAGTGATAGTCTTTCTGCTGATACAAATTTCAGCTTTCTCACACAAGTATGATGACTGCTTCATCGGTCCATGAGCATCCTTTTGCCAGAGCATCATCTCTGAATATCTATACTTCTTATGAAGCTAACAGTTGCCTGTTTCTCATAAACACTTCCTACTACTGTGCACAGTAGACACAATTTGATTGATCTGAAGCCTTCTCTGTATAAAAGGAAGCATACTGTCTTGTCTTCTACATTTATCTCTTCAGCAAGTATGGAAACAGAATTACTTATTTTCTTAAGCCTGCTGGAACTTTCCTACACATCAACACATATAAAACACACATACGTGTGTGTATGTGTGGGTGTGGGTGTGTGTGTGCCTACATACTAGACTACATCCAGTTGTTACCAATTAAGAACTTTTTTTGATTGAAGCATAGATTCTCCTTTGCCTGATATGTCTCCCATTGTAAAGGTTTAGTATACCCTCTTTGAACCTTTATTGTTTTGCCTTTTTTTCTGTCTTCCTCTGGAGAAAATTGTTCAATAATGAACAGTTTTCTTATGTACTTTCTGCAACAAAAAATTCAAAATAGATCTGTTCACAACTATGCTTCAGAACAATGTACTGCTAGATCTCTCCACATATATATATATTATTCAGAACAATAAGCCACTACCTAGAATTTTTAAATAAGAATGATTCTTGCTTAAATATAGGGAACAGTAAAGAATGACTGGGTTTTCCTTTCGCTATTCTTGGCAGTCTTATATAATCTTGTGAACATACATATTCTACCTTTCCAAAGGATCAGATGCATATAAGAAAACCATTCCTTTTGACCTGGATAATACTAAACAAGTCATAATATATATCAAGAGGCCTGTCTGCACATTTTGGTCTAGCAGAACCTAACCACATAGAAAGGGGCAACACATTAATTGATTTTTTCACCAGAACTGCATGGTAAGTCCCTACTGCTAAAGACTGCATGGTTTGAATACAGGGAACCAAGAAATCAGTCTTAACATGAACTTAAAGCTCCCTCTCTGGTAGTAACATTCAAGTTCCAGAAGGTGTCATACTAGCTGCCCTGGGAAAAAAATCATAGTCTTACCAAGATGTAGACACAGCATGGTACAATAACACTCTGCTGGTGGGTGAGATATGGCCAATTGTTGCAATAACTCTACAGGATGGAAAGGGATAACCTGAGATATTTCTGATTTGGTTTAAGACCTGCTCCACAGAAAGGACTTTGTACTCAGCACCATAAAACTGGTGGTAAAATTCACATGGCTAAGAGGCCACAGGTTGTGGGGAAGAGGCAACAGGTTGTGGGGGATGTGTGAGCTGAGTGAGATCTGTTTTTTTTTTTGCTAACTAGCCATATAGCTTAACTGCTTTTGATATTTTCAGGAGAATACCAATAGACTAGTACTACTCTCACTTAGGCAAAGAAGCTTCTGTGCACTAGAAGGAAGTTCATTAAAAAAATCACAATTGGTCAATGTATTACAAATAAATGTTGAATATTCATCCCTAAACAGGTCAGCTGTATTACTCCCTTCAAACCAAAGACAATATTGAAAATGAGGGTTGGTGAGCATAAAGAATGTTAGAGACAGAAGGTAGGAAGAGCTTTATTCTGGACATATGTCCCTTGTAATTAAGGGTATAGAGCTGCTGTGAATACCATGTACAAGGCATTTCTATGATGGGGCCTTTCAACATAAGCATGGATGTGGCTGGTGTGGGTTGGTGATATTTATGAGACTCCAGACATATTGGAAGATATAGTGTTAATGAATGGTTTTCAAAGGAGGAAATATCATTTATCTCAGTGGTGTAGCTACTGGTAAACTGTCCACAGTTCAATTCATAACCCCCTGCAAATAGCCATATATACAATGAGATTTGGGAAAAACTTGAAATCAGGAAATGAAATAGTTTGAATTAAGGAGATCAGTCAGTGTTATCAAGGGTAAATGAGGTAATGGTGGTGGAATATATTTAGAATACATTGTTTACATGTATGCATGCAATCAACAAAAATGATGTTAAATTTTTTAAAACTAATTAAATTAGACACATAAAATTAAACATGAAAAGGAATCATTCACAATATAATTCTCATGAGCAAATAGCAAACAATTCTTTGGTCTACTTAACTTCTTTATAGCCTATTCTATATTTAATTTTAGGATACTTTGTATTCTAGAATAACCAACTAATAAAGACATCAGTACTTTAAAATAGGACACAATTTTAAATACCTTCTAGGTCTACTATTTCCTCTGAAGCCTGATGGAGAAAATGCTGAAAAGGAAATTAGGAACTGGAAGCAATTGCTGGAACAGCAGACCCTCTTAGTAAAACATATGAAAGTGATGAAACTCTACAGTAAACAGGATACATAGTAAATCAATGTACAGAATAGAAAAAACATAATGAAAAATATCTCTGGTAACAGGAAAAATTTCTCGGGGTTCTCCTGTCCTAGTTTGGAGTGTTGTTAGTTCATGTTGATTGTAAAAAGTAATTGGTTTCTTTATGACATTTGAATATATGCATATAAGGGATATTGATCATACTTATCCCGTCTGTTATCTTTTCTTATCTGCCTATGAGAAAAATGACTTTTTGCAAAATAATTATAATGGTGAATGCGATCAAAGCATATTATATACATCTATGAAACCTATTATATATACAGTGGAAGCCATTCTTTTGTACAAGTAATATGCACTTATAAATATGTCATGAGTTTGCAGACTTTGGTGGAATATTTTGTAGACAAAATGCTAAAAGTGTTAATTAGCTTATTTAAAAAAGAGACAGGCTGAAATTCAAAGACAAAAAGAATTATTCATTATAGAAGCCTAATTTAATGAAATTTAGTACCCACAGATTCCAAGTTAGAAATCTCAGCCACTTGCTCACTAATCCCGTCTTTCAATGAAGGAAATGATTCTCACAGCGTATGCTATATAGGACAGAAGTCCACAGATATAAGGACAAAGGGCAGTGGGGTCACCTGTTTGCGCGGATCCAGGTGTGAAAGTTTACATACTATTCATTACATACTATTCATTATCTTTGGAGGCAGGCAAAATAGACTTAATAGTGAGAATGGAGCTTATATGTCTTTTCTATATCCACATAAAAAATGTGCCCACACATACATAGCACAAAATGAGATAAATTTTGAAAGTCTGGAGATTATACTAAGACATCTAAAACACTTTCAGATTAAACTTCTAGATATTCCTTTCAGTCTGGTCCCATAAAGGAATGTTAAGCACTCTGAAGACCCTTTTGTTCTATTGCTATTAAGTGAGTTATGTGTAAAAACAACACTTGCTGAGGACAGCAGGCATGTGCGAGGAGCAAGAGCGGTCCTAAAGGAAAGATGACGATCAATGAAGTAGGATATATGGGAATAAAATGAACACCTGCCAGCCTTACAGTTACAACTAAATATTCTGAATTCTAAGCAAACAGTAGCAGCAGACACATGGTACAGAAGGGCACATTCTACTTGTCAGGCATTTCATGTGTTATCATTATCTTCAACAATTAAAGTAATGAGCAGTGAATGAATGCTATCTATGATTACACATCAAACTCCATAACAACTGCTTAATCTTATTATCACACTTAATTTTAAGGTATCAACACAAATTTAAAAATAAGGCAGCAAACCCCAAAGTTATTAAAAATGAACTCAGTGCTATTATGATCCAATGATTTAAAACCTAAGTTTTCTTTCATATGCATTTGTTTGTTTGTTTACTTATTTTCTATTTTACCAATGCTTCTTGGCTCTGGCAGAGAAAAGAGTCCATTCCTCACTGTTCCTTGGCAGGAACAGTATAGACATTGACTATGGGTTGGCCTACGTTGTTCATACTGTTACAGAAGACACAGTGGGAGTGTAGAGAAGTGGGTTCACTCTACATATTGTGTTCCAGTTTGAAGCAAATTGAATGTAAAGTATCTTTTCTTGAATAGAATATAGTAGTAAGTTGATAGCGGGACAGAGCCTCTTAATTTGTTTTCATTTTATTATTGCTGGTCATTTTGGGGGTGGTGAGAACTGATTATACTATGGATACTGGGTAATGGGTTCTTTGCCTCACCAATGGTTCATTCAAAGGTGTTTCATCTGTGTGTAATATAATAGGAAAGGACATTGAAAATCTTAGTCTGACAAAAGAATTATAGAAGGAGTTAATGTAACCAGAATACATTATCTGAAGACATAGTGATGCCATGATAAAACCTGTTTTTGGCATTATTAATAAATGCTAATTTTGATGAATGTGTGGTTGAAATATATACAGAATGCTTTCATCCTGGAAAAATTTATAGAGTTGTTACTACTAAGAATTGAGAGAAACAAAACAAAACAAATGACGCAAAACAAGACAAAAATCAGATAAGATGTGCAAAGTGATTCTGTAGTCTCCTTAGTCCAAAAAGTTATCTGCATATTTAAATGGCAGAGTGAAATGTCCTGTTTTAAGGACTGGATAAATAGAGAATATTCATACATTTGGGAAGCCTTAAAATGAAGTTGACTACATTCACGTTAATTGCTAGTGTCCTCTAATACTAGAAGATCAGTGTGCTCCAGCATTCTTGCTCCAACTGTGAAATCATGATACATTATCAATGCATCCTGGATTAGAAAGGCACTTCCCGCTTTAATTCCTTGCTGTAGACAAGACAATAAATAATTTACATAATCAACATTTCTTCTTAGTAATATTCAGAAAATAAACTCACACCCTAAAACAATATTGCCATAGTCAAAGAAAAAAATAACATTGGAATCAAGACTAATGCAGCTTTCAAAGTATTTCTTAAACCGATTTATTACCTCTGAGATGCATAGGCACTGAAGTATTTATGGATGTTTCAAAATGACCTGCTTTTCATGGACATTAGACTTTTGATCTATCTACAGAAAACAATGGATTGATAGCTGCTATCAAATTTGATAGCAGATTCTGATATAAAAAATTTTGTGCTGTGAAATTTGAGCTGTCTGTCCCTTACATTATATTGTGTCACATCTCGCAATGACATACTGCCATGTAACACAATGTAGATCACAATTTAGACAACTGCAATTCATAACTAAACAAGAGAGTCATTTCTTAACAAAAGGTTTCCCAGGGGAAGAGAAGGAATCCCTTGACTAAGGTCATCAACTGCACTGATAGCACTAGTCTACCCATGCTGCCTACCTCACTCTGTATTTAGTGAATCTGACTTTCATTTAAAATTGTCCTTCCTGTGCCTCTTCTGACTGTGATAGAGCTAATCAAGGCATTCCAGTAGACAGAGAGGATTTAGTAGCAAAGGGCTTATGGTAGCCTAAAAGATGAGTGGGAATTGAAGGTTCATTCACTTTTGCAAAGCTAAGGACAAATGGTCTTAAAAGATTGTTGATGAGATGATGTGCCTATGAAACCAAGATAAAGGCACTTCATTAGAAGCATAGATGTTCCTGGGAATTGTGGGCTGATATCCAGTATCTACTTTCCATGGCCAGATTACATCCAGAGAACAATTATCACAGTGGAACAGCTGATCAGTCAGGTCAGTTCCATAATTGAGTCCAAACGGCCATACTTTGGAGAGCTGATACAGGATATGTGATAGACAAGTCTTCTCATTTTATAAGATGAGCAGTGAGATCTACGCAGATCTTCCCATGTAAAAGCAAGCATTTGTGCTCTTTAGCAAGTAATCATGTGACAAAAAGTAGAGGGTGAGGGAAAGACCACATCCTGAAACATCCCTCCCCTACACAGCAGCAAGCGTTAGACAAACCCTTTAAGCATTGCATATTTTTGGTTCTGAAGCCAATTTCTATCTATGGTGTAGATAATTTAAATAGGAATTCTACAACTTACAAGTTATTAATCTTGGTGAATTCTTTGTTTTCTCTAGTGTCTTTTGAGGATATCTCTTCTGGATGCAGCTACATTAAATGTTTCACTTATTTTTCTTCAGTCACAGTTATCATTTTTGAAGTTAGTCATTAAAAATTGTTCTGATTTTATTGTTCTTTAAACATTTCTGTCATTTCTCACAATCTCTCTCTCTCTCTGTGTATGAATATGTGAAAGACAAAACCTATAAGCAAGTATGTATAATTCTAGACTTGCATTCATGGCTATTTATGAGATTCCTACTTTCTTCAACTTTTATCTGAATCATAAGTTTTCCCTTTATACTTATGTCTGCTATATTCCATAGTAATGTAATTTTTTGTCTTCCATAATCTTAACACCAAACAGACAAAAAGGTGAAGCTCTCAAAGATTCTGGAACTCATTAGGAAATGTTAACCTCTCCCTGTTAATCATTATGACTGTGTTTTAGAAGTCTTCTGAGTTACACTGGGTCACTTAACAGAATTTGCAGCATTATTAACATGGAATTTTCCTCTTATAACCTGAGAATTCCTGTGGAAGTGATCACAACCTATAAAACGAAGTCATTTAACTACCTGATGCTCTGTAGGAAGACAATTAGAGGTGGCAATATTTAAGGCCTGACTCTTTATATTGTCTGGTTTTATGTCAATTTGACATAAACTAGAGACTTTTGAGAGAAAGAAACCTTAATTGAGAAAATGTCTCTAATATATAGGCATGTGGGCAAACAAACAGGAAATTTCTTAATTAATGATTGATGGGGAAAGACTCAGTTGGTGGTGGGTGGTAACATCCATGAGTTGATGGTCCTAGGTTCCATAAGAAACCAAATGAGCAAGCCATGAGGAGGAAACCAGTCATTAGCATCCCTTCATTGTCTCTGCATTAGCTGCTTCCTCCACACTCCTACCTGGTTTGAGTCCCTGCCTTCTCTTCCAACAATGAACTGTGACTTGGAATATGTAAATCAAATAAACCTTCTTCCCCAACGTGCATTTGGTCATAGCGTTTCATCACAGCAATAGAAACTCTAAGACAGTAGTTTATAAGGTTGTTTAAAATTTGATTTTGGAAATTCTGATGTCATTTTACCCCTTTAAATACAAGCCAACTCGGGTTAAAAGCTCAACTCAAAAAATCAGTAGCCCTCCTATACACAAAGGATAGAGAAGCAGAGAG
>LOJH01046765.1:0-11341 GCA_001685095.1 Ellobius talpinus
TAGATAGATAGATAGATAGATAGATAGATAGATAGATAGATAGATAGAATGGAATTACATCATGTTTCCCCAGGAGCCATAGACTAACAGAAACTCCAGTAACAGAAACCCCAGTTCCAGTCATATAAAACCTCTCTTTGAAGTCAAGAGAATCCAAGAGACTCTCAAACAACACAAGCAACATCCACCGCCCTTGGTTGCCTCTCAGAGCTTAACTGTTACTGAAGATACCACACACCTGAGACCCAGGATGTGGAGGAATTGAGCTGGGCCTGATCTGGAAGCTTCCTTCTTGAGGACTAGCTCTCAGACGGTGCTGTGCAAACCTCCAGGAGAGAAGAGCAATTGATAGTCCAACCCAGCTGTACAGCCTCTGAACTACAATCATGACCAGTCCCATCAGGTATACTCAGCGGCGCAATAGTGCCACTCTTGTCTTGGGGATAACCAACATCTGTCTATTTAAGGTCTGCTCAACAGAGGGAATTCATTTCTCGGTCTATAAACCTAGCCAGCTACCCACGGCTGGAGAGATCATGGAACCCGGAGGATACCCCACTACTGCCATTTTCCTAAACCAACACAATTTCTAACTGTATTCTAAATACCTATCCTTCTACCCACATATAAGTGTGGCTCCCATCCTCATCCAAGAAGCTTCCCTTTTCAGCAGAGGGAGACTCTGACAGCTACCCACGACTGCTGAAAACGCAGGGAATAAGTGACCATGGAATGCCGAGCCCCACCCAATACATCCACAATATAATACCTAGCATCTAAGAGTCAGGGGAACTTGTGTAAGTGGAGGCAGGGAAGAGCATTAGCCAGAGGACCAGGATGCCTGCTGCTAGAAGTGTCTTCTAAATGTGACAGGGAAGCAGCACCCAGGAAGTCTCCACAAGACCTACATAATGACAGCTCCCCATGCAGATGGGGGAAATTTCACACTGACCCCCTCACCAGATGAAGAGCTACAGGCAATCACTTGTTGCAGACAGAGGGAGAATCAGTTTTCTCCAGCAACAAAATCCCTGATTGGTTTTCTAATCCAAAGCAGTCAGACCTAAATACATGTACACATGATCAATACTAGATGGACTCAATGTAAATATATACACATATATATGCCTGCATATGTGCATGTGTGTGATTATTCTGTTATATGTGTACTTTTATATGTAAATACGTATACTAACATATTTTTTATATTTTATGTAAGCTGTGGGTAGATAAGACAGCTCAGGTGCTTGCTTCCAGGCCTGATGACCTGAGTTCAGTCCCCCAGGACTCACATAGTTGGTCTCTGCATTCTCTCTGTGTCCACGGTAACACGCACAATGAATGCAAACAAAAATTTGATTTGTAAATCGTCTTCCTCTTAGAGGAGAGTTAGGACCAATGGGCACATAGGGATGAAAGTCTGCAAACAAGCATGGCAGACTGGGAAAGTGGAAAGGAAACACAGAAGATGGACTGATGGACTGGGAACAGACTGTCAGAGAAAGTAAAACGGGAGCACATAGATCTTTGTTCTTTTCCCCAGAAGGCTGTCAGAGACAGAGACATCCTTGGTGCTGTTCCGTAGATCTGATCTCACCACCGTGTTCAGCGTTTCAGATCCCTGGGCAGCAGGCTTCTGCCTTGTCAGAGACAGTAGTTCAAACGCTGCTTAAGGCACTCTAGTTAGCATGTGTGGATAATATAAGGATATGCATATTTACATTTTCTTATATAAAATATATTTATATGTGTGTTGTATAGATAACACATGATAATAAAATAACAGATGTCTTTTTTTGTCTAGATTTCTTACTTTTCCTTTTGTTGTTGTTTATTTCTGAGATTTTTAAAGTCTCTTCTGGTCAAACAGGACCAACCCATTCCTAATAGACAGCTCTTACTGCCACATTTACACACAAACCCTTTTGAAGGCCATTTGTTTTCAGTAACGGAGCTTTGACTAGCTGTTACTGTCAGGAATTATAGGAGTTTTAGCATCCTTTCTGTCTCTTCCTGCATAAATGATATTTTATGGAACTTTTCGGTAGATTTGTTTCAAAGTAATAGTCTTTCTAATTCCACAAGAAAGGAAGAAGAGGACCATTGTCCCCGCTCAGCACCTGTACTACCACCCCACTTATATAAAATGCATCCGAGACAAAGAGCAGCCACACTTCAGGAAGAACAGTCTAATCTCCTTTGATACTACTTTAATATGGGTGAATAGAGAAATAGCCACATCAACCTATTAACATTTTGCACTCAAGGGCTCTGAAAATACACTGTCCTGAAGTTCTTTGTAAAACTTTAGTGGTATACTCTTTGGGGACTTCCAAAGCCTTACCTACTGAAAAACAACAGAAATGATTAAATATTTTGATCTCATGTAAGGACGTTGGTTACATTGATCAATTGTGACTCTTAAAAGCCAGCTCTCCCAAACCCTGTCAAGTCGGCTGAATGCCCTGACTGAAGCTGTTAGATACCAAGGTCCACAGGTGTGGTGTAGCAATGCTTTCTGTGCAGGAAGCACACCTCTACTTTCTCTCAAGACAAGTGCTGGATAAAAGCACCAAGCCTCACAGTGAGAGCATCTCAGAACACGAGTAACATGCTACCTAAAATGAACTTGTAGTCTCTCAACTCCAGACTTCTATGTTCACATTCTGTATAAATAGCAGACAATGCTTTAGTCTATGTAATAACAGCAAAATAATAACACTGTATTCCTTTCAGGCTTGATTCTACTTCTACACAAAAATGCCAGCTAAGTCCTTTAAGAAACAGGATGTTCTGTCCTTTCTAAAATATGCTGATTTCATGACAAATATGGAAAAGTTGAACCTTTCGTAGTAAAAGGAAATACTCAGTACTTTGTCCTTTGTTGCTTAGCAATCAAGGGCTATAAATGGATTTTATGATTATAAAAGCTTGATATCTAATATGAGCATGTAAAAGTTATAGTAGCTCCCTGGAGTATTTCCTTGAAAAAGAAATGTATGGGTCTGTGTATAATCTTAGATTCATTCTTGTCCCAAAATGAATAAAAAAAGCACTTGAGTTTTTCACACTTGCAGTATAATAAGGATTAATGACTACTATTGATTCCCCCATTTCAGCATTTCAGCATTAATCCTCACAACGCTGTACAGTAAAGTAGGTGCTATCATTCCCATTATGCAAATAGGAAAAAGCCCACTGGTCTAAAAGGCTAAGCCAGTAGCCAAGTTAAATAAGTCAACACCAGAGAAGCAAAAGAGCGAGGGTTCAAAGCCAGGCTGGCACACAGGAAAGTAAAGGCTTCAGAGAGAATCTTAGGAAATGTATTTCTCAGCTCCTAAGACTTAAAGCTTTGAGAGCCTTGGACTGCAAAGGTGACATTAACTCCAACTACAAAATATTACGAACATGTTTCTTTCCATTGCTATACCCTACATTCATTTCTTTTATTGACATTACCAGGGTAACAAATCCTGGAGTATCATCTTGCTGTTCTTGTCTTCAGTCTGGCTACCCTAGATGCCAAGGGCAAGAGTCAATATTTACTATTAAACTTCAGGGCAGACCCAGCTGCCTAGATTCCCCTGCAGGGTGTTGGAACAAGGTGGGCAGCACAATGGGTCAGTACTGATGCTCTCATGTTTGTGTTAGAGGTTGTTTTGTTCTTTCTTAAGTTCTGTAGCTACTTGCTCTGTAAGAATAGTCCATTGCCTTATAACCATGGTGCTGGAGCTGGGCTTCGCTAGGTGGCTGGAAAGCACCAACTATTTGCATTCTACAATAATTTTATACGCAAAATGTAAAAAAAATACAGATGCTTTAACAGGAGCCATGAGTTCTACAACCACCGCTACAGACATCCACAACAAGCCTTCAAGAGTCAGACAGACTTCTGTGCAAATCCAAGCTCTGATATCTAATAACACAGCACATACTACCCTGCATAAATCTCTTCCCTGGATTGTAAACTGGTGACGACAATGTTACCTGTTCACTGCCTTGGATGCCGTAGGAATTAACACAGGGCTGGAAATGTCAGTCAGTGGGAGACCATTTGTCTCTCGTGTGTGAGCTCTTGAGTTTGATTCCCAGAACAGCACATTGTACCACAGAATCAAACATTCTCTAAATGACAGCAATCTTTGTGTCTGATCAGAGCCTGCCTCAGGAAACTACAGGAATAATTTTTCTTAAACTTAATACTGCTTTATTGGATAATAACTGTATGCCAGGCATGATGACATATGTCCTAGTCTGCTTTCCGTTGCTGTGATAAATGCCATGACTGAAAGCAACTGTTTACACTCAGGTAGCAGACCACCACCGAGGGAGGGCAGGGAAGGAACACAAACAGAAACACAGAGAGAAACCACAGAGGCAATCGGCTCCACCTGGTCTGCTCAGCCTCCTTTCTTCCACAGCCTGGGCCTGCCTGCCCATGCATGGCATCACCCAGCACCCTCATACATCAATTAGTGATTAAGAAAATGCCCACAGGTCAACCTGCTTCTCCCAAGTATGCCCAGGTTTGTGTCAAGTTGACAAAAAGCGTAGCTATATGCTACTCATGTATCAGTTAATATAATATCATTATAATTAAGAAATGCCCCCACAGACATGGCCGCAGGCCAATATGACAGAGGCAGTTCCTCAACTGAGACTCCCTCAGGGAACTCTGGACTGTGTCAAGCAGACAGCTAACCCTAACTAGGACATATTTGTACATATTTGATCTTACTCATTTCTGGGCCCCTCTTACAATGCATCGCGCAAGCCCTGCATAGAGGACAGAGGTGACCCATCTGTGAGCAGCACTTCAGTGCAAAGGAAGCAATATCTGAACCCAGAACAATCCAGAAACACGCCTGTGCTCTGACTGGTGCACCTCACCACCACATGCAAACGGAAGCATGGAGCTCAAAGTCAATACATGTCTTATAAAGACTTCCAGTCCCAGAGCTGAGGGGAATGCCCTGCTGCAGCTTCAGATGGGAAAGTCACTGTGCTCAGAGAGTCCCCCAGGCATTCCTGTACCCCAAGCTTAGTGCCTGACAGTGTTTTCTAATCTCTCTTACTCAGGGCTTCCGCTCCATCTGATGATTGACATCTCCCAGAGACTTTCAGTGCTGATCCTGATTCTCAGGCCTCCTTATAACCCTGTTTGAGTTTCAGTTTGGACCTCTTAGCCTTGGGCTTTGGTTTCCAGCCCCTTCCACCCCAGGTAGCACCTCCACCATGTTTTCTACCATGAATACCATACCGCCTCCATTACCTATCTGCCCCAGAGAATGACTTTTAAGGAACTAGAACCCATCATGTAGGGAGAGAACCAACTCCTGAAAGTCGTCCTGACTTCCACATGTGAGCTGTGGGTCACACACAATATAATAAAAATTGTAAAGATAAAATTTCTGACTGAGCGTGTGAGCCCCAGGGACCCCAACACTCAAGAGGCTGGGGCAGAAGCTTAAGTTTGAGGCCAGCCTGAGACTCAGGCAGAGAGAAGGAGAGACACTTCCAAACAAAAGGAAGTTGAGCTACAGCTAAAAGATATTTCTGAGGTTGAAGCAACCCAAATTAATAAATAATTAGGAAGAGTCATTAAGAGTTACAACCCTGCTTCTAGTTTGAGAGGTGCTAATTTGAATGTGTGTCCCTCTAGCATTCAAGGGTTGATGGGTGATAGTTTTCACAAGTGTTGCCGTGTGATAGCCCTCAGAAGTGGGCCTTTAGGATGGGAGGAGGTCAGGAGGGCTTTATCCCTCAGGATGAGATTAAGACTCCTTTTTATTACTAGTGTATGTTTTGGCTTATTATGTGTGTTTTTGACTGCATGTATGTCTGTGCACCACTAGTGGGCCTGGTGTCCATGGAGGCATTGGACTCAATGGAACTGTAGTTACAGATGACTGAGCCACCGTGTGAATACTGGGAATCGAGCCCAGTCCTCTAGAAAAGCATTCAAGCTTCTTAACTGCAAAGATATCGATAACAGCCCAGGTATCAACACTCTTGATAGAAAGATCTCGTGCAGTATTCATCCAGCTTACTCTCTCGCCCTTCTGCGTTCTGCCACATGAGGACACAAAGGGCACCCTCACCAGACAAGAGATGCCAGGTCATGCCTGGAGAGACAGATCATTTCCTGTTGCCTTTGGATCAAGATGTAAGGACTCTCAGCTCCAGCACCATGTCTGCATGCATGCTGTCTTGCTTCCCACCATAACAAAAATGGACTAAACCTCTGAACTGTAATCCTTGACAGTCTCAGTGGCACCTTATCCCTTCTACATCTGGGCTCTTGAGCCAGGAGCTTTCTTGTAAATATGACCATTCACAAATACACATTTCCACCCCACTCCACCTGGAATTATATCCCAGGCTCTGGACTTGGAGTAACTTTTTCTAGATCGAAGAAATGCAACTCAATATGGGGCAACTGGAAGGATGCAGATCAGTAGATGGCTTTGGAGCAGGGGTTCTCACCCTTCCTAACATTGCAACCTTTTAATTCGGTTCCTCATGTTGTGGTGACCCCAGCTATGCAAATATTTTCATTGCTACTTCATAATTGTAATCTTGCTACTGTTATGAATCGTAATGTAAATATTCTTGGAGATAAAGGTTTGTCGAAGGGGTTGCTACCCACAGGTTGAGAACCACTGATTTAGAGTAAAACAATCCTCCCCCACACCCAAACTTTATATCAGGTAACCTAACAATATTGATGTGCCAACAATTCTACTTTATGGAGAAACATCCAAAGTAAGTAACTAGGGAGTTGGGAGTATTTTTCAACACATTTTATGAAGGTTAGGACCTAGAACAAGCCGCCCTGTGTGGTAAGTGACAGTGGGTGGTTTTCTCACGCACATGTGCCTCAGGCCTGCAAGGGAAAGAAGCCCTTTTCTCGTTTTTCATTACTGCTTCCAGAATTTTCCACTATGCCTGGCTGCAGGTCATATGTCACATGGCAAATGACTAGCCTACCTCCTGTTGGTGGCAGCAACCAAATTCTGGCTAATTTTTCTTTTTCTTTGGAGAGTCTCTGCTTTCTCTCTTCCTCTCTCCAGTGCCATGATTGCTGATGGCTTCAATATCACCCTTGGAGCCTAAAGCAACTCACCCCTAGTTGTTCTCACCTCTGAATATTCTCACTTCCAGTTGTTCTCACCTCCAGCTGTCCTCACCCCTAGTTGTCCTAACCCCTAGCTGCCCTCACCTCCAGCTGTTCTCACATCCAGCTGTTCTCACTCCTAACTGTCCTCACCTCCAGCTGTCCTCACCCCCAGCTGTTCTTACCTCTAGCTGTTCTTACCTCCAGCTGTTCTCACCTCCAGCTGTTCTCACCCCTAGCTGTTCTCAGCTCCAGCTGTTCTCACCTCCAGCTATTCTCACCCCTAGCTGTTCTCAGCTCCAGCTGTTCTCACCTCCAGCTATTCTCACCCCTAGCTTTCCTCACCTCCTGCTGTTCTTACCTCCAGCTGACCTCACCTCCTGCTGTTCTCACCTCCAGCTGTCCTCACCCCTAGCTGTTCTCAGCTCCAGCTGTCCTCACCTCCAGCCGTTCTCACCTCCATCCTTTCTCACCTCTAGCTATCCTCACCTCCAGCCGTTCTCACCTCTAGCTATTCTTTCTTCTACCTGTTCTCATCTCAGTGGAGCTACATTTTCTCATGACCCTGTCAAGATATTAGTGTAGCCCATAGCCAGAGCCTCAGCAGTGACCTTGCAGCCACTTGCTGCCTGGATGAACTTAAACAAGATTTAACCTAACTATTTAACTTCAGTCTTAAGTTTCACAAGGGAGAAAAAAACATGGTCTGGAACCTCTGCAACTTAAAAAAAATAACCCTAAAAATAAGCATAGTAAAAACTACTGACCTCTCTGCACTGGCATAGTGCCGCAAACCACAAATGGAGATGATATGATTACTTCTGTTATACACATTGGGAAACATAAGGACTGACAGGTTTACTCATCCTAGAAACAGCACATTGCAAAACCACAATTCACAAACAGGATGACTGACTCAAAGTCCATGGTCTTAATTATTATCCCATACTCAGAACATAAATGCTCATAAATAACAACTATTATTGATAATTAGGATGCAGACTAGGGGTTGTCAAACATTTTTCTGTACAGAACCAGATGGCAAATATTTTAGGTTTTACAGCCCATATGGTCTCTGTTGAAAGCACTCAATTCTGCCATCAGAGCATCAAAGCAGCTGTAGGCAACATGGGTGTGATTAGGTGTGTTCTGCTAAACTTTATTGGCATTCACAGGCTTCCAGTCAGATGTGGACTCTAGGTCATAGCTTGTGGACCTCTGCTGCAGATCAGCAAGAATAACCGATGATAAGCATAGTTCATTCTGTGTTTCATGAGAAGGTTAAATGCTAAAGAGTAAAGTCATATAACCCTCTGTACTTTGTTTGTTTAAAACATACAAAAAGCTGGAGTTGGTAAAGCATACCTGAAATCCCACCACTTAGAGAGCTGAGGCAGGAGGATTTTTAGTTTGATGCCAGCCTGGGCTACATAACAAACCATCATTTCACAATACCAAAACTCAAGCCCAAACAAAAACACACAGCAGCAATGGAAAACTGGACAGATGTAAGCACTGAATGGCGCAATGGTTGAGACGACCGCCTCCTTTTTTAGGTCATCTCTACGTCAGCGCCTGTGTATTGAACAACCCAAGCCACAGCTAAGTCTGCAAGATACCCAGGCTTAACTCAAAGCCGGAAGGATGACACCACTAACACCGAGGCAGACAATGAAATCCTTCTCTTGGGGGATTTATCTGAGGGAAGATGCTGACAAGCCTAATAGGTTTTAAATGCAATGGGTGTGCAGGTGGCCGAAGTCAGCGCTGATCCTCTTGTACTACATTTTAAACTTGAAATTGCCCATCACTAGCTCTGTCCGGCATGGCTCATGCCATTTACATGGTTTCTAACCAATCGCCCACATCAAATAGAAGCTTGCACTTAAGATCGAAGTTAAATACCTTGCTTAAGGACCTTCAGTCACTTGCGTGATCTGGCTGGTTCTTTCTGTCCTTGACTTAATCTTGCTCCATCTCCTAGAAGGTCCAGGCTGTCTCCACACAAAAGTAAAAGCTATGTTGCAGATAAACAAGTTCAGTCTCTTCAGAGGAACTTCAGACCAGAGGCAACACCGTGTCTAGAATTCTAGCTTCAAAGCTTTACCAAGTCTCCCATCAATGAAGAGTAACCTTTCTGACCCCCTGAGTCAAAACAGCATCAGTGTTCTGTGAAAGCACTTGGAACTCATGACCTTATAGAGGAGGGAGATGTCTTAGGCTATTTGGAGTTTGCTTCTTCTGTGTGCGCCGAGATTCTGCTGGGGCAGAAGGAAGCCAGCAGAAGGGCACTGATTGCTTGAGACAGGGACAAAGCGGGGATCTCAGTGTGAGAAAAAGACAATTAAGAGGCTAGCTGATCGTGGATGGTATTCTTCACCCCCAGGAAAGCCTTGCCCTGAACCAGCTCCAGCAGTGAGTCATGTCTGCCCTGTACATGGCACTCAGCTGTTCCGGGCTTCTGACCCTTCTCTTGGAAAGCCAGAAACATCAGCCGATGGAGAAATAACACACAAGGACCACTCAAGACAATTATCATTGTATCTCTGAAAATAAGGGCATCTAAGTCTTTCCACCAAATAGCAATTCCCTGTGTCTACTTCCTCTACTCCAGTCACTGGACCATTCTGCCGCTGGGCAATTTTTCCTTCTTTCCCTGCATTTGAACTTGCTGATTGCCTCAAACAGAGTTGGAATCCAACAATCGTTGGTTGACAGGAATGGGGTTCACACTGTTCTTTTACTCATTCTTTGCATGTATTATGGGGTGACTGCCGTATGCTGTATAGGGTAAGCATGTTTCAAGTTTTCTCTCCTCTACTCAACAGATCTAGCTCGCCTCCCTTGAAGCCTTTCAAGATTAATCTAGGTAAAAAAAAAAAATGGGTCATTGTTTTCCTGCTCCATAGCATTCTGCATTTTCCTGAACCTTGCATTGCCATGGTATTCTCAAACAATGTGTGTATAGCACAGTGATTCTCAAGCTTCCTAACGTTGTGACCCTTTACTTTAATTCAGTTCCTCATGTTATGGAGACCGTAAAATTATTTTCATTGCTACTTCATAACTGTAATTTTGCTACTGTTGTGAATTGCAGTGTAAATATGTAAATGTTTTCCAATGGTCCTAGGCAGGGGTCATGACCTACAGGTTGAAAACCACTGGTATAGCAGCTTTTTCTGTATTTCCTGTGTCTTCACTGCCCTCTTGTGACAATGGCTGCCTGGAAATGTTCAAAGCTATGTTGATTGCAGCTTTCCAAACAAGCTGTTTCTGATAGTCCCTGCCCTTGCACAGCCTGGAGTTCTAGAAGTCACTCCCACAGATGTCTACAGGGGAGCTGGATTTCAGTAAGCCACTTTAACACAAATACCAGCAGCAGTATAAACTGACTAGCAAAGTCATTTAATTCAAGATTATATTGTCAACTTAAATTCTTTAATACCAAAATCCTTAGAAGGAAAAATGTCTTATTTGGAATAAAAACTCCAAGGAAAAGAGAAAGTTTGCTTTCAAATGTGTAACAATTTGCCAAAAGTTTTATTTTTTTCGGACCTTGAGTAAATAAAAAACAAAACACACACCTGAGTAAATAAAAAAAAACAAAATACACACACACATACGATGGTTAAGGGCACTTGCTGCTCTTGCAGAGGATGTGGGTTCAGTTCTGTGCACCCACATTGAGTGGGTCACAACCACCTGTAACTCTGGTTCTAGAAAATTCAGCATTCTCTTCTGACTTCTACAGCACCAGGCTCAGATGTTGTGCAAGCAAGCACTCATGCATACACATAAACTAAAATATATCTTTATATTACAATTTACATATTAAATAGTACTACAATAGAATGATTTTTGATAGGAAAATCAGGAAAGGGGAGATTTTTTTCAGGCTAAAAATCCCTCTCCCCAAAAGATTTGAATCACTCTTTGAGAGTGTATATGATAAATGTATTCAGTGACTAATTGTGTCTAAGTCCTGTGTCACTAATAACCGATGAAATTAAATGCAAGATTGCATTTGTTTCGAAATGAGTGATCAACAGGAATATGGCTGCAACTGTAGCCCTCCTGATGACAGCACCCTATCTGGTCTTGCTCTCCTTGTTCTAAAGGTTTTCATTCTTTTTTTTCTTCCATGTGTGCCTGCAGGCCAGAAGAGGGCACGAGATCTCATTACAGACGGTTGTGAGCCACCATGTGGTTGCTGGGAATTGAACT
>LOJH01046765.1:23776-37112 GCA_001685095.1 Ellobius talpinus
ACCTCTGGAAGAGCAGCTAGTGCTCTTAACCACTGAGCCATCTCTCCAGCCCCCGAAGCCAGAGATTCTGTAAAATATCCTGTAACACACCCCAATAGACACACACACACACACACACACACACACAATTACCCAAGCTCAAAATGTCAATACAAGTATCCTTTATCTGAGATGCTTGTGAGAAGAAAGGGTTCACATTTAAAAAAAAACCATTTACACAACAGACACAATGAGATAACCTTGGGGAAAGAGCCCAAGGTCAGACCCAAAATTAAAAGGTTTCACGTGGAGCCTGCTGTGGTGATGCATGCCTGGAATCCCAGCACTGCAGAGGCAGAGACAGGAGAACAGTGAGTTTGAGGCCAGCCTGATAAACATAGGCCTGATAAACATAGCCTCTCAAAACAAAACAAAGAAAATAAACAAAACAAGAAAGGAAAAGGTTTCATGTGGATCTTACACACAGAGCCTAAAAGTAGTATTTTTACTGTACCTGCATTCTGACTATGAGGTCGGGGTGGCTCTGACTTGTGGCTCTGCATCCATGCTCAATGTAATGCTTATTTTGAAGCTTTTGTGCTTGGGGGTTTAAGGTACAAAGGCTGAGAAACTCTGCCTTGGATTTAACTGATCCTGATCTTTTTTTTTAAAAATATAAGGCTTAGATAATGAATAGGTTTTTATTTTTTTTAATATAAGGCTTAGATAATGAATAGGTTTTTATACAAGGGGTGCACATGGCATATAACATGTGCTAGACCAATGACAGAAATTAGTGGGATGTCATACCTGTCATTCTTACTCAAGACACTATTCTTCCTGTTTTCATCAAGTGAATTATTTTCAGACTTTCCCCAAATCTTTTACTTGTAACAAGGAGAAAATCTGTATCATATTATCCATCAACAGGTATTCAAAAGGTGTTTTTATTAAAATTATAAAAATTATCACACACATACAGACTAGTTTTGTTTCATAGTCTTTAGCTCAAACATTAGAGATTGATCCCATGCCTCCTTTATACATTAAAATTATATGTAATTCTAAATAAATAAGGCACAGTTCCGTATACCAGAGTCATAATAGCTGAACTAAGTCTTTGCCCATCTAATTTCCCGTAAACTTTTCACTAGGGTATGTGATTGAAAAGAATTAGCTTCTACTAGTCTTTTGTAGTACAGAAACATTTTCAACATGTATAAAAATTTACATGGAAACATTTTCTACAATGTCAAATACAAAAATATAGGTTTCTTCCTGACCTAGCGCCTGCTCCTTCAGTTCTGGAACAGTCACGTGCACTCAGTAAGTGCGCTCGAAGTTGTTGTGATGCACCAGCAGTTATGCTGGGTAATTAAGGTAACACTGAGTTATAGTCCACTAGCAGCTCTGGAGGCTACGCTGAAATGTTCACACAATCACAACAGCTCACAGATCTGTTTCTGCTGCTTCAGGATGGGCATCTTCTCTCTGCTCAGAATCATCGCACACGGAAGTAGAACACACAGGAAACTCACGGTTGGCCTCTTACGCTTTCCATCAACGAAAATAAATCTGACCACTTCTAGAGCTCATTTTCACACACACACACACACACACACACACACACACACACCCTCCAAGCACCGGCAACCAAACCTAGGACCTCGTGCTAATAAAGCACCTTACCACGGAGCTACACCCATTCCAATATTTTTAAATTGTTTAGTTTTCTGAGACAGGATACCATTAACTTGTTTAAACTGGTCTTGAACTCATCCTATAGTTCTCGCTTGCCTTCAATCTGCTATCCTCCTGTCTCAGCCTCCAAGTAGCTGTCATTTAATCTCTCAAGGGATAAATTCAGTAAACTTCAGATACCGTTCACACTTACAGTTTGATTTATCATATAGCCATCCCTAGCAAGGTAAAACTGGCTCTGCTCAAAACTCGAGAGTAAAATGAGGGAACTAAAAACATCATTTTTAGAAGACATATTCTCTTCTAAAGTACCCAAACATTTTGCTAGGACCGTAAGGGAAATTCAGTGGACTGGGGAGCAGCGGCTTCCTTCTGCTGCGATGCAAATGTTCACAGTGAACTGAGAGCACTCACCGTCCTGCTGTTTCACAAGGCCCTGCTGGATATATCGAATGTATGTAAAAAAGTTACACACAGACGTGATCTAGGCCAAGAGGGAGAGAGGTCATCAGTAGTCAGTTTCCGGCAAAGCAAGCAGTATTATTATTAAACGTCATGGTCATGCCACTTACCCTGTATCTGCAAAAAGGAGAAATATAGTAATAGTTGCTTGAGTCCCCTAGTTTAATTCTGTGCTTACAGGACTTACTCTGGCCAGTGAGAGCACATTTTCTGCAAAAAACAAATTTCAGTTTTGTTTTATAATTAAAAGCATTTGCCCATTCCCCCCCATTTTAACAAGCTGCCTCTTCATTAAAACAGAGAATACCTGAGAACGTAACATGTGTCAGGCCTGTTCTGGGTGCCGGACTACCGTGACGAAAAGACAAAGTCCCTGCCCTGTGGGACGTACGTTCCGGTATAAGCTTACGACCGTTAACACTGACCATGCTTCTACAAAGAGACCAGGGGTATTGTCCATACATCCCAGCTGACAGCAAATCTACAAATGCGCCAGCAGCTGTAGGCCAGTACTCACCTTACAAATGTAACTTCTGCTTCCTAGATGAATCTAAATAAGATTATCCAAGTCTTAAAAAACCATCCCTAATGGTTTGCAGGGTAACAGCTGCCAAGTGGAGTGTGTTTGATTGGTAGGTTTTGTTGCATTTAGTAAAGAAGTATAAAGAAATGAGCTGCCCTTCAAGCACAAACCTAAACACCTGTGTGCGAGGTCCGCCTCATACCACCCTTTCTCCCTGCGGCCTTTCCGGCTGGCCTAGGCTATACATTCCTTGAGAAATCTTTAGAGCCTGGCACCAAGTAGCCATTCACTGACTGCTAAAAAAGCTCCATGAGGGGAAGCATCAGGCTGGCCTTGCAGGAGCCCAGTTGTCAACCTAGTCAGCTGGGAACTTGGGGAGACACAACTACCAGTCTCTGGTAACACAAAATTAGCATAACTCTCAGTGAAACTAAGTGGCCAATCGCACCTGACATGACCCTGTAAATTATACAACAAAGAAAAACAATTATATGAACTACATTAGATTTCAGTTATACTTAAACACAACACAGTGTTCCTCAACAGTAAGAAACCAAGTGTAAAATATATTATTTGGAACAAGATGATTTTAGAGGTGGCACTGCAAATCTCTTTGAAAAGAGATTATCTTTTAATTCTTTTCAAAGAGATTTTGCCTTACTGCTTGTGCATGTGCGCGCGCACACATACACACCTACAAATTGCTTTAATGGTCTCTGGCAATATTTTAAAGTACTAACAATTAGCATGGGAAGGATCAGAAGTCAGTAAATTTAAGGTTCAACTACTGGGAGTTCTTGTAAATTGCAAAAATCATAATTTATTCAGAAGGAAAAGTACCCTTGAATTAAGAAAAAGTTACGTCTATTCTTCTGGAAGTATATTTTTTCTTTTAACATCTTGTCTCATTTTGAAAGGATTTTGCTAAAGGGGTCTCAGGTATTAATTTTTAGAATAATAAAGTAAAAAATCCCCTTCAAAGAGAGGCCCAAGCTCTGGCTCGCAGAGTGCCCCTTCTGCTCTGTGGAGGGTCTTTCTGTGTGTGTGCAGTATGGATGCGCGTCTTTGCCCCAATAGAAGCTTTTCTCCATGTGCCTTTAAAAACAGCTGGCTGTTTCTAAACGCTAATACAGTCAGTCAACACACTTGGACTCAATGCTGACCTGCCCTTCTCTCTGAAGCTGCTGTAGAACACGCCACTGTTGCCGTGCCTTCCCACAGCACTCGGTTTTTCGAGACAGGGTTTCTCTGTAGCTTTGGAGCCTGTTCAGTGCCTTTGCAAATCAGTTTTGATGGCAATCCTCAAATTGAAGTATTTTACACACATACCAACTGTACACAGCTAACTCATTCATTCTCTCCTCTCTCTCTCACTGGCTCTCTCTAGCAAAACAAAAATTTGGTCTACAATTCATTAGACAACTGTTTCTAATCCCTTGTCTCCCTGCATCCCTAGTTGTACTCCATCATTAAGGGACCTTAGTAACTCTTGGGAGAAGCCAACACCCAGCTCCTGCCTTAGGTGTGTACTAGGGCCTTTCCTTGGGTACTTCTCATTCTCCACAGCCACACTGAAATCTAAGAATGTGCCCTCTCTTAGCGAACCACACACCTTTCTTCACTAAAAAGGACCACAACTTTGGAGGAAAATAAGGAAAAGTACCAATACCCTCTGGGGATTTGTTCCTTGGCCAGAGATGCTAAGAAGAAACTGAGGAGGATAAATGTAATCACATTTACAACACACAAATGAATAAACACAATACCACAACGCAAAAACTTTCGAGAACTCACTCGCTCCCACAAGGCATGGATGGAAAAACCTACTTTGGACCTCCACATTCCACAGCTGAGGCTTTCACGAATCGAATGGGCTGTAACCCCAGTGGTTCAATGCTTAGAGTGTTGTTCTCCACGGCCTCCAGAACAGCCGAAGCCAACTTAAAACAAAAAGAAACAAAAAGAATTAAACGCTGGCAAAAAGAATCAAAATAAGATAATAATTTTATAAGAATAGTCTTCCTTCAATTTCACAAACTTGGCCTTAGACACTACAAAGAGAAAGGACAAAAAGTTCAAATCACAATCCTGATTTTATTACTTTCATAAATCGAGCAGTTATGATAGGCAACTAAGTTACAGTGGAAGAATTTTTGGTATTAACTGGAGGAGGATTAAAGGTATTAACTGCATTCCTTACTCAATATTACACATCCACTACAAAAAGCCACTTCAAAATTAGCATCCTAATGCCACATCCTGATAAATTTATACAATAAATTCCAGTCATTTATATTAGCAATATGTACTAATTTTATCTATGTATTTTTCATCTTGCATTATAGACATAAAAATCTATTTAAAAAAATTGACATTTCCCTCCCAAATCAAGTATGAAGTCTTCTCTGATAAACGGGCAGTGAGGCCCAAGTTCCTCTGGGGAGGTCAGCAGCACCGAGAGAATGGCCGACAACGCACAGCCCACACCCGGTCACTGCTGGGCTCATCTGCAGTTCTCCTTACAAGGGCGCTCACTACAGCTCGATCCTCAAAAGGCTTCCCTAAGACTCTCAGGACTGAATTCCTTAAACATCAGTGGACAGGCTATTTATCTGAAGACAAACTTCTCACATATAAGATCAAACCGAAGTTATGACTTCTCAGTTGAATACGATTTATACAATTCCTGATCCTCTGAAATGATTTTATCTGCCTACTTTACTCTTCCTCTTAATTCTATGACAAAGGCCAAGTTAGCATCGTACTTCTGTTTGTTTATAGACACACTTGGTGTTCTGGTTTAGGTTCTGTGTTGGCAGAGGTGGAGACCAAAGTCACAGACCTGCAGAGGCTAGCCCAGCACTTAACTCAAAAGCTACACCCTAGACCCTCCCTCACACCTGTTTATCGTGTGGTGATGGTCCTGTAACTGCCTGTCCCAGAGCAAGTACAGAACTTGGCTTAAACTGAAAACTGGACCTGGGTGTGTGAAGCAAGCAGCAAGCCCTCCCTCTGTACACATCTGCCCGCCACACTAACACAGTACATATCTCAGTGCTTATGAGCCTCGTCTCGAGAGAGGAAATATGTTCAGAATGGCAGGAACCATGGTCCTAATATGAAATGGAGAAAACATGACATTTTTAGAGCAATTACATGTAAGACATTAAATATGGAACATGAGAGCAGAAGCACAAAAGATCTGAATGCATTTCTACTAAAATGAAAAACAAATTACCTCACTTTTTGCAAACGTTAAGCACGGGAAGATGTCTTCCTGGTAGATCTTGTCTAAGAAAGGACACGTTCTGTCCATTGTGGGCTCATCCTTCCAAGATCTAAACTCATTGTACAGCGAGAGATCGGCCTGACAACCAGAGCAAACACAAAGCCACTTTAAAAAGAATAAAAACTTGATAAAGCAAGCCCTAATTTAAATATCATTAAAAGGAAATGTTCTTCATTTAAAATAATAAAAATTCAACTGTCCTGTAATATATGATAGCATTTTTCTTTATGATTAACTGAGCTTTTGGGTACAACCCGTCCCCTATGGTGTTCAAAGATGTTGCCGTCATCCTCACCTCGTGGGTCTCCAAATACTGCAGCTACTCTCTCTCCTCATCTGAGCCAGGGTCTCACTCACTACATACCCCAGGTCTTGGGAATCAGGATGTCAGCAGGCTAGACTCCTGCCTTGGCCCTACCACTACATCCAGCCATACTGGGGCTCTCTGAAGACACAGACTGTCCTGAATATAAAAGGCGCTGCTGACCAGTATTTCCTGAACATTATCAATCTGGAGCCAATCTAATTATTTATTAGTTTATTTAAAGTGAATAAATTGAGTGTGGCCTATGAAATCTAGGGTGGGTTGAACACAGAGAGAAACTGCTCTTTACTATAGACAGTCCTAAAATACCCGCTAGTACAGCAACAGGGCACAGAACAGCAGCAGGCACACGGCCCTCCACTGACCGACCATATCCACTCTGGGTTAGCAGTAATAAGCACGCCTCCTCTTGGCCTTCCTCTCCCAGCTCCTTGTACTCAGTAAGCCCTCTTCTCTACAGACCCTTGGGTGGATCTCCTCCGGCCACCTGCTGACACTGAGTAGCACCAGCACATGCCCCGCCCTCGGCTTTGCAGAGCTCCTAGCCAGGCTTGCAAGTGCTGAACATAACAGCCAGAGGTGCAGTGCCCATCAAAGAAATGCAAGGCTGAGGGCACCATGCTCTTTCCTTCAGACTCTAAAGGTCAACCATGGCCATCTCATTCTGATTCATAAATGTCTTAGGCCAAAGCTACAGGCAAGAGGGTAAAGTATATTAAGAGATAAATATTTAAGATTTTCAAATTCACTTGTGAAGTTAATAGAGAAGATGGAAATAAGCCCCGAAGCAGGAAAGTGAATAATTATCAAATGAAAGACTCTGGCTTAAAGGCATAAAGTGACTGGAGTCACTTCCTAGAAGCTGACTCTTTCGGGAATCATGCTTCAGTAAGCACTTTCTAAACACTTAATCCTGAGTTGTGCAAGGCGGATATGAAGACCCCCGGTTTATAGATAAGGCTAGGACTTAACGAGATAAAATGGCTTCCCCAAAGTCACACAGTGTGCCAGCTGGTTTTGATGTCAACTTGAGACAGCTAAAGTCACTTAAAAGGAGGAAACCACAATTGAGAAAATGGTCCACGAGATAAAGCTGTGGGCAAGCAAGCCCAAGGGGCATTTTCTTAATTAATGATTAATGGGGGAGGGCCCAGCCCATGGTGGGTGGTACCATCCTTGGGCTGGTTTAAGGTGGTCCTGGGTTTAACAAGAAACCAGGCTGAGCAAGCCCGTAAACAGCATTCCTCCCTCCATGACTTCTGCATCAGCCCCTGCTATAGGATCCTGGCTCCTTTAGACAATGAAAAATGACGTGGAAGCGTAAGCAAAATAAACTCTTTCCTCCCCAGCTTGCTTTTGGTCAAGGTGTTTCATCTCTGCGATAGTAACCCTAAGATACACAATTAAGCCCAAATTCAGTTGAACTATTTAGAACCCAAAGCCCTGCACTGTGCACGTCTGCACACGCGTGCGTTGAAAGCTTTCAGAACACCGTTTCTACGACTGAGTGCCCCACAGTGTTTTCTGGAGAAGCACAGACACATTCCACCTCATTTCAGATTGCTATAAACTGTCCTAGAGCAGTGCTCTTGGCCTTCCCAATGCTGGGCCCTTTAACACAGTTCCTAATGGTGTGGTGACCCCAGCCATACAATTACTTTCACTGCTACTTCTAACTGTAATTTTGCTACTATTAAGAATCGTAATGTAAGCATCTGTGTTTTCTGATGGTCTTAGGCAACCCCAGTGAAAGGGTCATTCAACCCCATAGGGGTCATGACCCATAGATTGAAAAGCATTGTCCTAGGGCGTGCTTCAGTAAAATCTTGTGTATCTGTGTGTGTGTGTGTGTGTGTGTGTGTGTGTGTGTGTGTGTAAAACTTGCTGATGTTTTCACAAAGCACCAGGGTATAAAGCGTAACCACAAATCAGAAGTGAGTGCAGGTGATCTATTCATATGAATTTCAAAACTAGAGACGTTTACAAAGCAGTGAGAAGCCATCTATAAAGGTTTACTGTAATTAGCAGGAGAAAATCCCTCACACTTATTGAGTGAGAACCACAATAAAAGCTAACTGTTTTAAAAGCACACTTATTTAAAGTCAAAGAAATCAGAACTAAAGTAACCACCACTAAGTGTGTTAGAAATTTAACAGAAACAAATACGAATTTCAGATTTTGCTACATTCAGAGCTGGACAAGCACTAAACTTTTCTAGTTACCATATTCTTATTAATAACTGAACAAAGGTAACTCAGTTACAACAGTTAACCTCTCAGTAATTCAATTTAGTCATCCCTGGCTTCTATACACAAACTAACCGGATAAACACCAACAGCTTCTTCAGCAGGAATTAAACTCAATGACTATAGCTTTTAAGAAAACGAGGGATATTCCCAGAATTCTTGACCAATCCTCTTAGAGACAGTTTCACCACAGATGATAACAAAACAATGTTTAATAATTATATAACTTTTACTCTACACATTTCAAAATATAAGGTATCTAAGTTATCTTTGTTTTTTAAAATGTAAGGCTTCTATTACTTCTGGGTTCTGTTGTTTTCTTATTTAACTATTTACTTAATTATTTGCATCATCAACTCTAGGACTTTCTTATTCATGCAAAACTCCGCTTCTCTCTGATTTTGAATAAAAAGAGCAAACAGTTATCTTCAAGAGACTCATCTCATTTCCCACATTCTTTCATTCCTACTTCAACACTGCTCTAATGGAACATCCCATTAGTGAAGACGTGAAAGCCACCCGCTTTCTTTTGTACAACACATCCCAGTTTGCTCCCTGAATGAACATGTGAAAGGCAGAAACTTACCAGATCTGCAGCGGGACTCTGAGGCCAGCCAGCAGAGAACAGGAGGGAAGGATCCCTGAAAGCAACCAGCTCTAGATAAAGCCTCCCCCAGCTTAATATTGCACATTTTGTACTAAAAAAAATTTGGTGGAAAAAAAAAATCACAACGGACACCTCCATGATGGACATTAACAGTGATCGGAGGGACAGCCCTTGGCGAGTTACCTCTTTGCAGTCTTTCACCAGTGGCTGTATCACACTGAGGTCCTGGTGACCGCCACTCATGGCGCTGCTCGTACTTTTATTCCTTGTGTGTCCCCTTTTAAAAGGCGTCTTTCCAGCCGCCAGAGGCTCCTGTGTTGGTGACGTGGGAGAGCTGGACAGCACGAGTGTCTTCAAGGCGGCCACTTCAGCTTGAAGTACATCGATCTTGAAAAGAAATCAGCACGGTCACACAGGCAACATGCTCTATAACAGATGCGGCTCAATGTTAGCAATTTGGTCAAAACACTTTCAAGGGCAGAATGTTAAGTTAAATTTGTATTTTCTGTGGACTAATTAAAGGAAAATAATCCAAGGATTTTGGGTTTCCATATGGCTTGGCTTCAAATGCCAGTAATGCCAAAAGAAAATTAAACACAGTCAAAAATACCTAACATTAATGTGAATTTTCAAAATCATTAAGATATATTAACTTACAGTTCACTCCTAATATAAGATCTATATAGGTGACTTTTTCCCCAGAGAATTAAGAAAATAAGCATTAACTTTAAAATGTGACTATTGAACCCTCTTATGTGATTTACATGGTTTTAAGTAGGGGGGCTGTGATATAAATGCACCCCAGTGTCCAGTGTCAATGCACCTATATACACCTAACTATTTTCTCACTCATGACCTAGTCCAGAACTAAAGCAGTGGGACTCACTTTCCCTTGAGCTTCCTTCAGCTGCTTCTCCGCCGTGGCCTGCTTGACATTCGCTTCTCTCACCATCTTGTGAGCTTCCTGAAAAAGGCAACGTCTCAAAGGTTGGAGACCAAGTGTTTCAGCATTCACTTTCAAAGCACATTTTAGCCGCCACCTATGACTGGAGCAAAGGCATCCTGCCGAGGTCTACCCCGGAACTACGTGTTCCATGTCCTTTATGGGAAAAGAGAGGGCATTAAAAGGACCAGAGGGTAGAAGGGAGGACCAGGCGTGACACATGTGCATATAGCTAGCCACAGAAAAGGACACAGACTGTCAACACCTCAACAGGAGAGCCAACGGAGGAATTTCAGTTTCCAATAAAACACAAATGAAGTGATACGGGTGGAAACTGGACTGCAGAGCGAGACCTGGAGAGGGGACTCTGCCTACGCTTCAGTGGTCTTCACTTTCTCAAGCAACAGACTTGAAACTGTAAAAATCTGCAGGTATCGACCTGCCTATCAGTCATAAATATTTACTCCTGACTTCTCTTTATGAGGTGCTGCACTGGGCTCTGAGGAGCGAGGAAGAGACAAAGGCCCTGCTCCTAAAGAGCATGTGCTCAGGGGGCATTCTAACGACAAAATCGGGGTAATAATTCCAGACTTTATTCCAAGTGAAAGATGAAGTCTTTTTTTTAAGGAAGAGAATAACATGATCCCATATTTTAAAGATTATGCTTTTGTGCAAAATAATCTATATAAGAGATTAAAATGGATCCAAACAACATGGGAATTCGGAGTTTGTATTTCAGAACTTTAATATATGCAAAGGAGATTAAGAGATATTTAATAAACACACAGTCCAACAACTACACCATGTCTGTGAGCTGCCAAGCAGCAGGGAGATCTCCCTCACAGTTGCTCATTTCTTCTTGTGGTATGGACAGTAGCTTGTGTCATGAACATGAACCTCACATGACAATAAATAATCGAATGTTCACTAGCAATGATTTATAATGAAATGAAATGAACCACAGATATACTTCATGCACCATTACGCTGCTTATCTGGCAAAGTCCGTAAGAACTGTCAGATGTAGTGAGCTTGACATTTTCCTTTGGAAAACAACAGTTGTTGTGGATTTGCTGAAATTTCCTGGGGTAAGGAAAAGAAGACTATCTGGCAGACATTTCCAAAGTAACCTATATACTCTGATCTCCCCTAAGATAAGAGGCATTTAACTCTAAATGCAGAAGACAGAAATGCCAGAGTACATGCTGACCTGGCTGCCGATGGACCCTTAATGGACCCTACACAATCTGAATCCAGCTTCTCAGAGGACGACTGGGAGAGCTGACAATTCTAAAATCATCTTTGAAAGCTTCAGAGTAACAACTAGAACTAAGGCCACGAGAAACACAAAGTGAGATATGAGGTGGCCTTTCCAGTCACAAGAGGGATGCCCATGAAAGATTCATAGGGGACTGATGTCCCCAAAGAGAGGGTGCTAGCCTGCGGCAAAACCATCTGAGAAGACAACGCATATGGCATGATTCTGCCAACTACCAAAATGTCAGAATGCAGATTTCTAAGTGCTTCTAAATGTTTCGGTTACTTTCTTTTACTGTCTTTCTGGAGCTGAGATGATGCAAGCACTATGGACACCAGGGCTTCCCGCACTTTCTCTACCTGACATGTCGGGTTGGCCATTTTATAAGGCTGAGTGACATTTATAAGGCTGTCCAATTCTAGGACAAAATGGCAGAAGTATGTTTAGGACCAATTCAAAACTGTTAAAAATTATTTTTTAAATACATAACTTGTATCAGAAATTTATTCACTGACAATTTGATATGTGTGCACTGTATTCTGGCTACTTTAACCCTCCTACCTATCAGTCTCTGTACTCTGGCTACTTTAACCCTCCTACCCATCAGTCTCTGTACTCTGGCTACTTTAACCCTCCTATCCATCAGTCTTCCCTTTCTCACATCCCATCTTGCACTCTGACCTCTGGCACCCCACGTCATCTATATGATCATGTTTTGAACTATCCATGGGGTCCTGGTGTATCCAAGTGGTACACAAACGACAACAACCCCATCGTCCTCAGAATCAATTGAGGACAACAACTCATCAGGGTGAGGTATGGTCCCGTGAGCCCATCCCAGTCTATGACAGGCCTAGGGTGTGCAGGTCCAGTGCAGGCTGGGCAGGTGCTGTGGACACAGTAGTTTCGCAGCCCTTCTCCATATCTTCTGGCTCTTATGGGGTTTTTTTCAACTCCTCTTTTTTTGGGGGGAGGGGTTTTTCTTTTTGTTCTTTTTACTTTTTGTTTCTACATCCCAATCAAAGGTTTCCTTCCCTCCTTTTTGTAGTTCATCCTCCCCCCCCACACACTCCACTCTTCCTCCTCTGTTTCTCTTCAGATACAGGCAGGCCTCCCTCCCATGGATATTGGCCAACCAACCACGGTATACCAAGTTGCAGCAAGACTGGGCACCTCCAAGGCAATCCCGTAAGAGGAAAGTGTCCTTAAAGCAGGCCAGTCATTGACAGCCCCTGCTGTTAGGAGTCCCTCAAGAAGACCAGTAACATAGGTGCAGAGGGCCTGGTTCAGTCCCATGCAGGATCCCTGATGGTCAGTCAGTTCAGTCTCTGTGAGCCCCTATGAACCCAGGTTAGTTGATGGGTTTTCTTGTGATGTCCTTGAACCCACGGGGTCCTACGATCCTTCCTCCCCTATTCAGCAGGATTCCCATAGCTTTGCCCAAGGCTTGGCTGTGGGTCTCTGCATCACTGACTCAAGGCTTAGCTGCGGGTCTCTGCATCACCGACTCAAGGCTTGGCTGTGGGACTCTGCATCACTGACTCAAGGCTTGGCTGTGGGTCTCTGCATCACTGACTCATTGTTTTTAATGTTTTCTTTCTTTTAAATAAAACGCAAGCCAATGCTTCAAATAGCAATTTTTCTTTTTTACATTATTAACTTATTTTGTGCATGCCATAGCATGCATGTAGAAATCAGAGAACAACTTGCCTCAAATGCTAAGATTTTCCTTTAATTTTTAATAACATGTAAGTGTGAGTGTGTGTGTGTGTGTGTGTGTGTGTGTGTGTGTGTGTCAGAGGACAACCTTTAGGAGAGGCACTCTCCTTCCACTATAGGATCCACCACCAGAGATTTTAAACTCTGGTCCACAGCTCACACAGCAAGCACGTTTAACCACAGAGCCGCATCGGTCTTATTTCCCTATTTTAAAGGGCTTAATACTGCTAGGCGGTGGTGGTGCATGCCTTTAATCCCAGCACTTGGGAGGCAGAGGCAAGTGGA
>LOJH01046766.1:1064-13336 GCA_001685095.1 Ellobius talpinus
GAGAGAGAGAGAGAGAGAGAGAGAGAGAATATGACTTATGTGTGCAGGTGCTGGAAGAAGCATTGGATTTGCCGAGGTTGGAATTACAGACTGTCATGAGTCTCCCAGTGTGGATGCTAACTCGGGTCCTTTGGAAGAGCACTCTAACTCCCACGATGGAGCATTGTCTGAATCAGTCTTGTATAGATCTTTTGCTGGAAATTACAGATGCTGTAAGACAGCAACTTATAGGCATTATTTCTGATCTTCTGGCTCTTACATTCTATACTTGAGCCATGGAAGAGGACACACACACACACACACACATTTCCTATTTATGTTTGAGCACCCAACAGTCAATTATTCTCAGCCCTTTGATCAATGATGAACTGCTGCATTAACTCAATCACTGTTAACTGAAGCTTCTCTGACCAAGGGTAAAAACAACATTAATCAAAGATTGTAAATATAGATACTTAGAAGATTGTTTCCATTTAGGAAGAAAACAGTAGTATTGCCTGCTACCCTTGAGACCAGAACCTCTACAGTCATGGATTTTTAACCTACTTCAATTCCAAGCATGGAATTCCTTCCCGTGGAGCAGGTCTCCAATCCAATCAGAAAGCAATTGGTCACATCTGTAATAGTCATACCCTAGGACACATCTTGCCTAGCAGGTCAGTTCTGTAGCATGCAGTTTCCATAGCGTGGTAAGACCACTGATGACACCTTTCAGTAGGCTGCTTGACATTTTCCATCAGTATAAAGGTTAATCACTAGAGAGAATGTTTTCAGATCAGTTCCAGCTTGGTCTTTCTATCTCCCACCACCAATGTATACCTTAGGCAGGAATATTACCACCAACCACTACTTCACAACCAAGAGTAATGACAACAGTCTGGAAAACCTAGTCTTTTAGGCTGTTGGGTAGAGCTGTTATGAAAAAGTAAAGATTTTTCTCAGCCAGTTTTCAAGGTTGGAAATATTTTTGAATGAGTGTGCAATCAAAGCCTTCCTTTGAAGCCTGATGTAAGTTATTGATTTTATTCAAATACCTTTATTAGCCTTGTCACTCACAGACATATGTATACAAAATTGTTGGCAAGTAGTCTGTATTTATTCTGTAAATAAATGTTTCAAAACTATTGTTCTCTGGGGTCTTCAAATAAAGAGAGATATTTATCTCTTTGGAACTTTAGCAACACTACAATTAAAATGAATTGCAATCAATAAAATATTAATGCATCTGTTTGAAGACCAACTACGTAATGGTTAGATCTGTATCTGCCATTCTCTAATTTTCTCAAAGTTAATAAGTAGCAGAGTCAAGAAGCTAGCTAGAAGATTAGAAACACAATATATGTGTAATTGTGGGTCCATTATTAATTCAAAGAAGGTGCATGACACCACTACCTGGTGACTAAAACAAACAAACAAGCAACCAGGTAAACAAACCAACCTTGGCTGACTAGTTTGCTACTGTGAAATCATTAAATTCTATTTTTACCTCTTAGACATCAGCCTCACACTGTAAGAAGTAGAATCTGAGCAGGCCAGGTCAAGCAGCTCTACAGATCTGTCCCCATCTTTTCCTTTTTGAACAGGGCACTGGAAATCGCTGCCAGTTAGTGATGAGCTGGACTTGGTATTCCAGGCTCCTAATTCACAGGCCATTGGACTCCAAAACATCATGATACAAAATGCTATCTTAGACTCGGAACCTGCATGTACAGTGCAGCTCCTGGACCTGACCTTTGTTTGTTGTATCAAATATGCAATAATGAGGGAATTAAGTATACTAAAGCAGGAGAAAGGAGCAGCAGCAGCAGCTCCAAATAGAAGTTCTGTCTCCCGGAAGCAAAAGCTGTCTTGAGACTAAGTTTGGTAAAGGTGAACTAGCACCTTCTTAGAAATGAGATTCTAAAACATTTAACAGCAGCTTCAGTCTCCTGGAAGGTTCTCACTCTTAGTTAAATGGATAGATTTATATGGAGTTCTGGTGCGGAGGATGAGAGTTTGCTGCATATACATGTACAGCGTGTGCCTGTAACCCCAACACTGTGAGAGAGTGGGGATCATTAGTGCCTGCTCACCACCAGTCAAGCCCCAGGTACAGTCAGGTCCAGAAAGACAGAGAAGGACACTTAAAATCTTTTGGGGTTCATGTGTGTGTGCATGCATCATACACATACTTATACACAAATACATTATAGTGGAGGTACAGAGAAAAAATTCCCCACTAATTTTTCTTTGCTCTTTTCTATGTAAATAAGCTTTAATTATCCATTTTAATTCATGTTGGAATATGAAAAGATTCTAAAATTTCGTCATTTGTGCAACTCTCATAGCTCTGCACGAAGGAGAAAGGAAAGCTTTGGACCCAAAGTTTATACAGTTTTTCAAATTGTAGAAAAAAAAAGCTGACTGGTACTGTGGAAAGGCTTCCCATTTCAGGTTTTCTTTAAAGATTTATTAATTTTATGTGTATGAGTATTTCATGTGCACGTATGTATGTTTACCATATGCATGGATGGTGGCTCAAGAGGTCAGAAGGTATCGGGGCCCTTGGAGCTGGAGTTTCAGATGGTGGTTCTGGGAGCTGAACCTGGGCCTTCTGCAAGAACAGTTATGCTCGTAACCACTTGCCATTGCTCCACCCCTGCACGGCAGTTTAAGAACAGTTATGCTCGTAACCACTTGCCATTGCTCCACCCCTCCACGGCAGTTTTTTGCAAACTGCATGTTCACTTTCACTGACTGCATGTTCATTTTTAGTGAGACCAAGGAAATACTAATGGTTGAGCAAGATTTAAATTATTTTAAAAAGCTGCATTTTTAGAAATTCAAAGCCTCTTGATCTTGTCCGAGTGAGTTCATCCAGCCTTAGCCTTCAGCTTCGAGGAAAGTTTTTTTCAACTCATGTAAGGGCATTGTTTTCGATGTGAATTTTAAATAAAGGTCTTTATGGGAGCTGAGTCAGGGTGACCAGTTTGATTCTTATTCCTGCTCTTATTCACACTTCCTTATTACCTTTTCAGGTCTCAGCAAGTCTTGTGGAGGATGCCAAGGCGGTGGCTCTTGCTGCAAGACGTTTGTGTTTCTATATTTTGAATCAAAAGACAATAAATAGAGCTTTTCTCTTTGTGTATCTGCAAACAGAATGTGAGGAAGCAGACTTACATCGAGAGAGACCTTGGGCAGGGGGAGGGATGTGCACCAGGAAGTGTAGATCATTCTAGAAAGCATACAGGCAGCAAATGTCACAGTTTATAAACTATCTTCTTTTCAGCTTTTAAAACTTCTAATTATGTCAAGAAGAAAGTCTCAGTCTGGTGCTAACAAAGAGTTTTCTAACACTTTTATCTTCCTTTTTTAAGAAATCGAAGAAGAGCCCCAGGCTTAGCGTTTTCAGAAAAAAAAGTACATATAGCTAGAGTTTAATAATATTGTATGGTTTTTGTAAATTAAAAAAATTCAGAATACCATCTTTTAGGGGACACTTTAGTGGTGGTGTTATAAAACTGTCTTTTAAAATATATTTAGGTTAAAAAATTTTAAAAGATTATTTAAAACAAATATCAAATAAAAGCAGATGTAACATAAACAAATAGTGCATACCAATTGCACTTACTGACATGGTGAAAATCACAGGAGTAATGCAAGGGAAAGAAACCAAACTCCCCACTAAAATGATTGGACATCAGAAGCCCAGAGATGCCAGGAAATCACAAAGTTAGGACTGCTGTTCACATGTCACTGTGAAGCCAGGGCTGTTATCCACAGGCCCTGTTCCAAATGGAAGACACACTTCCACTGGACACTATAAACTGTTTTTCAGAATGGTCTTTGCCTCTCCCTCTGAGCAATGTTCATTGATTTCAAACTTGTAAAACAATACAGTCTAATGTCTTTGTTCCTATGTTATTCTGGGCTGACATGGCAAGGTACCGAAGAGGAACCCCAGATATTGCAAAAATCTCTACCTGATTTGTGGGGAGTGAGTCTTTGAGAGGGAAAAAGGCAAAAGATTGTCTCAAGGTCAAATTTTACTCCAAATTCAGTGCTAAACCCAGGCTTATTCCCTGAATTGTGAATATAGTTTACCAAAGTGAATAAAAATGTGTGTTGCTTTAAATATATTGAAGTCTTAAATTCTTATAATTGCTCCTCTTAAAAAATATACAGACTCACTGGGCAGTGGTGGTGCCCACCTTTAATCCCAGCACTCAGGAGGCAGAGACAGGTGAATCTCTGTGAGTCTGAGGCCAGCCTGGTCTACAAAGAGAGTTCCAGGACAGCCAGGGCTGTTACACAGAGGAACCCTGTCTCAAAAAACCAGTATGTTACACACACACACACACACACACACACACACACACATCACATACACACAGTATATGTATATGTGAAGAGAAAGTATGTGCAAATATTTAAAATTGAATTAAACTTGCATTTTTGTGATCTTGAGGGTTTTTATTTATTATTTTTATTGCTTCCAAAATAATTTTCAAGATGCTTGAGAAGAATGTCGATGCAACTTCCCCTGTTCAAGGGTTCACGGCCTCCCAAGTCACTGGCCACTCCAGCTGGGTTCCAGAACACTAACCAGACTATAGATTTAAGGAATAATGAGCTGGAGAAATGGCTCGTTGGTCAGGTCTGAGCAAGCATGAGGAACTGAGTGCAATCCCTAGAACCCATGCGCGTACTCCCCATTCTCAGAGGCAGATAACTGAGTAGCCGGTGTAGCCATTCCATGTGTTGCAGGCTCGGCAAGAGACCACGTCTGAAAAGTCATGTTAGTCTTCATGTTTGCTTGCCCATGCCCTGGAGGCTAACTCTTATCAAAGATTCCTGTGGACAATTATAGTGCTCTGCATAAAGGGGCTACCAATCTTATCTCCAATTCCAAGGTGTGTGGTGCGTGTGTGTGTGTGTGTGTGTGCATGTGTGTGTGTGTGTGTGTGGTGTGTATGTGTGCATGTGTGTATGTGTGTGGTGTGTGTATGTGTGTGGTGTTTGTGTGTATGTGTGTGTGGTGTGTGTATGTGTGTGAGTGTGTATGTGTGGGGTGTGTGTGTATGTGTGGGGTGTGTGTGGGGTGTATGTGTGTGAGTGTGTATGTGTGTGGTGTATTTGCATGTGTGTGTATGAGTGTGTATGTGGGGGTGGGGGTGTATGTGTGCATGTGTGTGTATGTGTATGAGTGTGTGGTGTGTGTGTGTGTGTGTGTGTGTGTGGCTGTACATGTGTTAGGGAACAAGCATAAGGCCTGGCTCTTGCTAGAAAACAACTCTGGAATTCTCATTCCCGTCTGACATTCAGGCTGTAGGGAATTCTGAGGAATACTTTTCCATGCATATAGTGAGTGGATTCTTTGGGTGGCTGTGGAGTCTGCTCACCAGGAAGAAGATGACTCGTCTTCCCTTTTTGATTTTCTTCCACCAGTTCGTAAACAGACCTATTTCTGATGCTGACCATTCAAGAAGACATAGAAATGAAAATAATTTGACACTGGAAATCACTTGAGAGCTGTTTTCACATGGGCTCTATCTTTACAGCCCTTACTCCACTTGTAAGATTCCCATGCACACAGTGTCGTCGGGTCATCCACACATCCGTGAAGATGTGAGAAATAGGTGAGAAATATTGGGAAATGTGTTCAATATTCTTCACGAGAAGAGAGAGTGGGGTCGAGTAGAAGTAAAATTCTGGGTGTGAAAGCTCTTTAACAATTCATTTCATTGTGGGCTAATTTTTTAAAATATGCATTTTATTTTACATGTATATGAGTGCCTGTATATATGTATGTGTACCGTGAAGTGTCATATACCTACAGAGGACAGAAGAAGATGTCATCCCTGGAACTGAAATTACAGGTGATTATGAGCTATGTGATTTTGGTGCTGGGATTCAACAGAAAATGTTCTTAACATTTGAGATTTATTTGTTTGTTTTTTGGTGTTTGTTTTAATTTTTGAAGAAAATTCTCTTATATACCTTTAACTAGACTGGAATTCACTTTGTAACCCAGGCTGACTTGAAACTTCCGCAGTCTTCTTGTTTTAGCCTCTTGGGTATGAGGCATGCAGAATCACACCCAGTTCTTAGGACTTTGTTGTGACTGGAAGTTTCAGCTGCTTTGTATGCACTGCAAATCTCTTTGTTTCATCAGTGAAGAAAAAGTCACAAGGAGCTACTTACTTCCTATTAACAAGTGACCACACAGGTTTGTCTTAGGTGGGATAGATTCTTATACCCACTCATGTGGTCATTTTGCCTCAGTGATTCCTGGAAGTATTGTCTGTCCAGTTTTCCCTTTTCTAGGTTAGTTTTGGATTGTTGTCTTGGACATGCAAATCTTGATCTTTTATGGAGGATATTATAATGGTCCCATTTTCTAGATGAGCAAACACAGTAAAAGAAAGAAAATAAGATTGCTTTAAGTTGTCAGAAAAGTCCACTAAATTAGTAATACATGTCTGGTTAAAATTTTCTTTGATTCCAAAGTTTTTGGCTCAATCTTTTGTTGCTTCTTCATGACTGTCTTACTCATCAAATATGGGTCATATAATTCAGATAAGTGAAAATACTTGTCAGTTTTTTTCTCTTGCTATCCATAGCATGCGCGCGTGCACACATGCACGCACATGCACACATGCACACACACACACACACACCCCTTTGCTCTTTAATAAGTTACAGATGTAAGGTTCCATTACAAATAAAAAGAGAGCCTTAAATTATTTTCAAAGAAAGTCACTATCAATTGCAATGTGAAGAGTATATTTGTAAAAATTAAGCATTTTAGTGATATGTTATACATTGAAGAAGGTTCAGAATTCTTTGGTTTCATCACATTTTCTAGAGTGGTTCAGGGACGTAAAGTCTGTTTCAATGTTGACCCCTTGAATATATAATCATCATGGAAGAAATGTAAAGCTTAGAATTGTTTGGATCATGGTTTTATTAAGACAGATGCCTTTGTATATTTTCTCTTCTTTATTAGAAGCACAAGCAGATAACTATAGTCAAATAACCTTAATACCAAGAGAATTAAATAGGCTTTAATGATAATGTGTTTGATTTTTGCTCACTCTAGAAGGACAAGGGTGTAACCTCTCTGGCTAAGAGCAAAGGGGAAATTTTTCTTTCTTTCATCCTTGCTTGGAGCATGGCTCTTTTAATAATAATAATGAATATCAAATTTTAAGATGGCTAATACTTGCAGTGCACTCTAGGGAGATGGACTTGAAATTTTTAAGAGATGTCTGTACTCATTATGAATCATTTACATTCACATACATCCTTTGGGCATCTAATATATCCTAGTTAGTCACTATACTACATGTTAGAGGCATGAATATGAATACAACCCAAGCCTTAGAGCTAGGAAAAAAGAAACATATAATAGAAGAGTTAATTATAATCACATGTTTTACTAAGATGCCATGAGAGAGGCTACATTGAATGCAGTCCCAGATACTTGTCTAGTGGAAGAGACGAGAAGAGCATTTTAGGGATGAAAATAATTAGTTTGTGGTACAAAAGTGTGAAGGTTGCAAGTCTTAGGTCGATGAGATAATTACCTGAAAGTGTTTTAAGATAAATTACAACTGGTTTTTTGAGCTCTGAGAAACTTTAAATTTTTAAAGAAGTCAACTTTTGTCAAACATCTTTCCTGTCCTGTTCTTTAAGAAGTCCAGTTTGTTTTAACAGTGATTCATGCTTAATTGCTTTGCTTACACACTATTTTCACAGTGTTCTTTCTCAGTCCCTGGTGAGCGAGAGAACTGTCAATTGAGAAGTGACCAGCCAAAGAATTTAATGGTAACAGATTAGTTCCATTCTCCTGAAACAGAGAAGGCAGACTCATGCGAGATCGAGGCATAAAACAATGGAGCACTGTACTGCAGGTATTATTATAAACCTTTATAGATCAAATATGCGTCATATAATTTAGAGAAGTGAAAAAACTTGTCAGTTTTTCCTTGCTGTCCATAGCACATGCACACACCTTTGCTCTGTAATAACTTTGCAGAATCAGTCAGGGAAACCTAGCATTATTGAGTCTAAGCCTTGTGATTGAGTCAAGGATATTGTAATACAGGAATGGAGGCCAGTGCACTATTTTTGTTTATTTTTATTTAGTGCAGAGGGTAAAGCCAGGCCCTTGCACATGCTTGGCAAGGGCTATGCTTCCTGAGCCCAAGGGGAAGAGTGCAGGAGAGTAAGGATAGTCAACATCATTGCTATCTATTTACTTATGGGGATAATTTCACATAGATGATCAAAAACCACAGTCCAGCATGTTAAGCGTCCCCATGTGTTCATCCAGTCTGACTTCTCTGAGACAAACTCTAGGTAGTTGGGATAGAAATGAGAAAAAAGAAAAGGCAATCTAGAAAGAGGAAAAGAAAAAACCTTCTGCTTTAGCTGCTTTTACTTTGAGGTTGTGTAGTTTGTTAATCTGCCAAAATGAAATCTAAAAATTCTATGAACAATCCTTGTTTTGGGAGGATTAGTAGTAGTGGAAATAATTGATGAAAAACAACCATTCTAGTGGAAATCACACCCTGTGTTATAATGTGACTGTGAACTTTTTTTCATGAAATACAGGTGTAGTTAAAAAGCTAGGATGTCATGGAAATAACTGTTTAAGAACATGTTTAGAAAATAGTTGAATTCTCAGTCCATCTGTATGAAGCCAAAGAATTCATTGCCAACTCTTCCTAATTCAGAAAAGTACCTTTCAAAGTAATTCTTCACATCTATTGTTCTCAAGGAAAACAGTTTCTCATGTAAATTGTCACTGTACTGGCTATTTTTATGTCAACTTAACACGAGCTAGAGTCATTTGGGAAGAGAGAAACTCAACTGAGAAAATGCCCCCAATAGACTGACCTGTGTGCAAGCCTCTGGTGCATTTTCTGGACTGACGATTGATGTGGGAGGCCCAGCCCACTGCAGGCAGTGCCCTTCCTAGGCAGTTTGTCCTAGGTGCTATAAGAAAGCAAGCTGAGTAAGCCAGTAAGCAGCACTCCTCCATGTCTACTTCAGTTCTTGAGTACCTACTGTGACTTCTTTTGTTATGGACTGTGACGTGAGATTGCTAATCTGAAATAAACACTTTCCTCTCCATGTTGCTTATGATCATGGTATTTTGTCACAGCAATAGAAATCCTAAGACAACCACTGATGGCTGTCTTACATAATGTAGAGACCATTTGTAGATTATGTGGGATTCTGTGGAACTCTAAGAGTTCTTGAATCAAACTTTGATACCTGTCTC
Organism: Ellobius talpinus; assembly: GCA_001685095.1. Classification (NCBI taxonomy): domain Eukaryota; kingdom Metazoa; phylum Chordata; class Mammalia; order Rodentia; family Cricetidae; genus Ellobius; species Ellobius talpinus. The sequence goes on from LOJH01046766.1 coordinate 10,336, forward strand.
CCTATTTTCCCGTATCATTTACTGGGTTGACTAGAAATGATTTTTGATCAGTGTACAAACTGAGTTCCTATATTTTCTCAGTTTTCATGTGTCAAAGTCCTAGCCCCTTAATATGATGGCATTTGAGGCTGGGGCCTTTGTGAGCTAACTAGATCATTGGGGTGTGGTCTTTAAAACAGGGTTAGTGGTCTTGTCAAAAGAAGACAGCCCCTGGTGAAATAGGGGCACACATGATAGGGGCATAATTGGCCTAGACTTAGATTGGATTTGAGGCTCTCTCCACAGGAAGAAATACATGACTGAGATTTCAAACATATTTAAAACTCAATGGATGTAGAGGTAATATGTTCTAGGCGGTAACGCACTGTTGTTAATCTGAACTGGCCTGGCAAAACCCCCTGCATTTTAAGTATTTATGTTAATGCTCTATAGACAATTGTACTCCTATCTTTAATTGAAGAAGCTTCTCTTTGTAGCAAACTAGAGGGTCATGGCTGCTTAAGGTGTTGGGAGTGAGTGACATTTAAGTGCTCAGCCCTAGACAGGACATTTATGTCACTAACTCTGGAGTTTATGGGAAATTGCATAAGAAGGAGCAGAAAGCATGCAAGAGCAGGAAGACAGGGAAAAGGGCACATAGTGGAATTATGATAGTTTCATTGAATGTCCCCATAAGTTCGTGCATTTGAAAATCCAGCCCCCAGTTCATGGAACTGTTTGTAGAAACATGAGAAGATGTGCTTTTCTTGGATGACTGGTTTTGAGGTTTCACAAAGCCCAGTTAGCTCTCTCTGCCTCCTACCTGTGGGTCGGGATGTAAGCACTCAGGAACCACCCCAGTGCCATGCCTCCAAGTGTCATACTCCTCACCATGATCGTCATGGACTCTAACCTTTGAAATGGTAAGCCCCAATAAATGCTTTCTTTTCTAAATTGCCTTGGTCATGGTATCTAATCACAGCAATTGAGAAATAGCTAATACAGGTATCTTAGAGCAAAGACACAGACCTTGGAATCCATGTTTCCAACTCCAAACTTGCCTGCACAGTACTCACATAGAACTGGGCCTGCTGATTGTCCACCAGGGAGGAACTCAAGGGGTCTTACTCCTTCCTGCTGTACCATGAGCTACTGATAGCTGTAGGATAGAGACAATCATTGTGTTCAGCTATGTACCCAACACTGAGCCCTCCAGCTTTGGTTAAAAACAATGGGCCACAAAGCAAAACACAAACCCAAGAATCTTGAAAGAGACTTTTAGAGGGAGAATGACAGGGACAAGGGGAAATGAAAGAGGGTCAGAGACAGAGCGCACTATATACAAGTATGAAATTGTCAGAGAAACAACTTAATCAATAAGAAATTGATTTCTGCATGAAAAAAGGAGGAGTAGAAGGGGTGGAAGAAGAGTGGATGGTGGGGGAAGATGATGATAGATCTCTCACCTTTCATCTCCCCGTTCCAAGGAAAAGTCATGGGAAGGTGAGCAAGAAAGTGACAATATCTGTGCCAAGAAGAGAGCCCTACACATAAACGGAATTATTTGTCACTTGAACCGCGCCTCACAAGCATGAGAAAATATAATTGTGTTGTTCGAAACACCTAGGCTATAATTTTTTGTAATGACAACCTCAGAAGACCAGTGCACCCAGAACTTTTTTTCTTTCTAGAAAGCAAGGAAAGTTGTGCCCTTTATTTTTGTCTACAATACTCAGCATTCTGGCCATACACAAGCTTTATAAGAGATGCTAAACCATTTTTTTGATTACTCTTCAAGTGGCCTGAAATAAGTTTGGTTTCCTTTGACTAACTAGTAAATACTATGCAACAGAAGGAAAGTCTACTTCACTTAGAATTTTCAATCCTTACCCACACAGAGAACTTATTTTACAACTTAATACTCCTTGTGTCAAAGTCTTGTCATGACTGCAACAGACTCTGGTTTGAACAGATGCATAAATCTCTCTGTGTCTCTGTCCTCTCTTAGCTCTTTTTCTTTCTCTTTCTCTCTTCCCTTCTCTCCCTTCTTCCCCTATATTTTGAAATTTGACATTATAACTGACACTGGTTGAAATTCCTATTTAAACTATAGCAAAGTAAATTGAGAAATCATTCTATTTTATTTCATCCAAACATCCCACACAAGAGGTAGCTTGATTTGACAGCATCGTAGTGCTGTGCACTCGATTTGCTATCTAGCAATGGGAATGGCATCATAATGAAGACATCAGGGAATGAACCAATAAGGCACTGTGTGTAATTCCATTTGGCTGGGAAGTGTTCTGTAGGACCCATGAGCCATTATTCCAACTGTTTCTGTGAACATTTCATAGTTCATCTTCACCTTATTCTGTAGGACCCATGAGCCATTATTCCAAATGTTGTGTGACCTTGTCTTAGTTCATTTTTACCTTTTCCGAGTATATTATGTTCAGATCCAAAGTGTAGCTTTTCTGTCTTATGAACTGATACCAAATGAACTAGCTTAGCTTTTCAAATAAAATAATAAAATAAAATTACTTGAAATATCATACTTCCTGTTATTCATAAATGATTTTTAGAAATCTATAGCCATCATTATTAGACAAGAGAATATTCTCACCTTTTACTTCTGAAAATATATTTCATATCTAATAAAATTAATAAATGAATTAGAAACATAATTACAGTTCTACAACCTCATACAATTTTTTGGATCAGTCCTGGCCTTGCTAAATACTTGTAACTTTATTTGTTGTAAAGTTTCATTCTTAAAAGACTAAAATATTTCATTTACATTAAATATGTGAGAATTATTCTACCATGGAAGAATAGGAACTTAGAAAAGACTGCTTGAGTTTGAATTCTAACTCTGTGAATTGACTGCATGTAGAGAGGAGTCAGTGTTCTGTGGTGGGGATGCAGTGTCCTGTAGCAGGGATGCAGTGTCCTTCTGTGACAGGGATGCAGTGTCCTTCTGTGGCAGGGATGCAGTGTCCTTCTGTGGCAGGGATGAAGTGTC
>LOJH01046767.1:0-13335 GCA_001685095.1 Ellobius talpinus
CTGATCTTTCAGCATTTACCCTGATATCTGACTCTGGGTTTTTATTATTAAGACAAATTAGAATTTTCTCAACAACTTATATCCAACTTTTGGGGCATGAATTCATGAGAAAGCCTCTTTCCTGTGGCTTTGCAGTCACCAACATAGGCCAGAGCAACATGTGGCCAGAGTCATTGCCCCATGGGCTAAGTTTTCCTTTCTTCTCTCCTGGTGGGCTTTCCCTGGACCCCCTTCTTGGGCTGCTGCCAAACTAGGTAGCTGCCTTGAAACCTGCTCAGGCTTCTACTGTTCTACACACCAGCAGTCAGCCTCACATGTTCATTGTCATCAGCAGCAGACTTGGTGAGACAATTGGGAATTCTTAAATGGAGGAATTAGTTTAAAAAGAGTGTTTTCCCAAGTTAAAAAATGGGAAAACAAATACAATGGAGAGAGGTAGGTCTCTGTATGATTATGCAATGCATGATTTAAAATTGAAACAATTAAATCAATTAAATGAAGAGATAATAAACCTAACTGGGATTGACATATTAATTATCATTTTTATAATCTTTATTGTCAGTTTGATAATTCTTGATTTATCTCTAAAAAAGTTGGTTAATATGAGTGCCAAGATACATGCCTTAGAAAAGCTTATTAAAACAGATCATAGAAATACTCAAATCCAATCAGAGGAATTTAAAGGAGAACCAATTTCAGCATTATAACCTTCAGTATAAAGTTAGAGAAGAACAGCCTAAGGTTTTCAAACAACCAACCTTAATTTAACCAGTCACCTTAGAGGAACTGCCAAATGACAGATATCCCCAAGGCTGTTTAAGTGCTCACTGGAATACTGTGGAAATGTTAGATTTAAGGAGAGTCAAGAAAGCGATAGTCTCATATGGCATGTATTCACCTTTTGTGAAGCAGATGTTAAACTCGTGGTCAACTTGTAATAGATTTATCTCTCAAGACTGGAGAGACATGGTTCCAGAAGTCTTGAAGCCTGGTCCTCAATTACAATGAAAGACCTGGTGGAAAGATGAAGCTAAGACCATTGAACAATGAAGTGGGGCTAGAGGTATGGAAATATTCCAAGACTACCTTTTTGCAGAGGGAGATTATGCTAACTAGGCAATCTCTATATGATGACCTCACCCTGGCTTTATGCCATGCAGCAGCTTGGAATGCTTGGGACAGAATTGAAGAAGTAGGAAAGAAAATTGAGTCATTCACTAAAGTCATACAGGGCCCCAAATAAAACTTTACTGATTTCTTACAAAGATTGACTTCAGAAGTAAATAGAAAGATACCAAATTCAGAAGCTAGACAAATAATGATTGAATCTCTGGATTTTGAAAATTTCAATTCATAATGCAAAAGGGTAATTAGGCCTTTAAAGGCAATATCAGCTCCCTTGGAGAAATGTATCCAAGATACAATCAATACTGAATCTTACAACCATGATGATACTTAGATAGAAGAGGTGATTTCAAGTGGTTTGAAGAAAAATTAAAATGTCAAATGTTTCAATTTTTGTAAACAAGGTTACCTAAAAAGGTATTGTAAACACAGCATTTCTAGAAACAATGCTTTTGCTAAGCATAATTCAAACAGAATGCCCCTCTCCTTTGGATTATGCAGAATGTGTGACAAGGGAAGACATTGAACTAATGAATTCAGATCAACAAGGGACAGTCAAGATAATGTTTTGCCATCACGAATGACCTTGAGGGGCCTCTTGAAGGCCCCCATGTGAAATTCAGTTCAGTAATTTTCTGTCATCAATGAAGAAACTTCTTCCCAGAGCAGTTAAAGAACCTAGTGCTTATTGTAAGAAACCATACTGCTCTGGATAAAGGAAACCTACAAATGAGGGAACAAAAAATTCAGGTGAAACCATAAATCAAATATGTTGGCTAATTTCTAAAATGAACAAAGACTAAAATTAAAAATATGAATAATTACATTGTCTTTGGACGTCTGATAGGCACAGGTGTGGATGTAACAATAATTGCATCAGAATCTTGGAATCCAAATTGGTTTCTTCAGGAGGTAAATGCTCAGCTTTTAGGGATTGGAATGTTATCTCAAGTATAACAGAGTGTAAGATGGGTCGAATGTATAGGGCCAAAAGGACAGAGAGGAAATTTAAAGTCGTATGGAGCTAACACAACAACAAATTTATGAGGACATAATTTATTACAGCAGTGGAATACTCAGATTAACTAACATTCCCTCAATCTTATAAACAAACCATAAATTAATGTGTGTTTCTGGGAAAAATATTAAAAGGTTTTATAAAGAACAGTCACTAGCCATTCATATTGTACAAGAACAGGGCACAACAGCTGCTGTTCTTTCAAAGGCACCAACAGCTCTACCTTTAAAATGGTTGACAGACAATCCTGTATGGTTTGAGCAATGCTGTTTCACAACAGAGAAACTGCAGGCCTTAGACCAGCTGGTACAGTAGCAGCTAAATGCTCAGCTTATTGAAGAATCAACCAGTCCTTGGAATTCTCCTGTATTTGTTATTAAAAAGAAACCTAGAAAATGGAGAATGGTAACAAATCTAAGAGCTGTGAATAAGGTGATTTAGCCAATGGGCTCTCTACAGTCTGGAATTCCTTTGTCTTTTCTATTACCTAAAAATGGCCTCTTATAGTTATTGACGTAAAATGTTGTTTCTTCACTATACCTTTACAAGAAAAGGACAGTGCCTACATGTAATAACTCTCAGCCTGCTAAGAAATATCAATGGAAGGTTTTCCTACAGGGAATATTAAATAGTCCCACCATGTGATCATATTTTGTAACTCAGCCATTAAAAATGATATAAAAGCAATTTCCTCAATCTATAGTTTACCATTACATGGGTGACATATTATTAGCTGTTTCAAATGTAGATACTGTAATGGTTGATCTGTAATGAGGTCGAGGTCTGGTGCCCTCTTCTGGCCTGCAGACATACACACAGACAGAACAACCATTACAGATACTTTAAAAAGAATGTTTGAAGAGGTAAAGAAAATTTTTCCCAGTTGGGGATTAAAAATTGCTTCTGAAAAAAAATACAAAAGGAAGATTCTATTAATTATTTAGGATATAAAATAGGTCTACAAAAAATTAGACCCCAAAAGGGCAAATTAGGAGAGTTCAATGGTCAGCTTTTAATGATTTGCAAAGATTGCTAGCAGACATTTCCAATCTTCACCCCACTATTGGGATAAAAAATGATGAACTGAGTAACTCATTCAAAACATTAAATGGTGACAAGGACTTAAATAGTACAAGAGAATTATCAGCTGAAGCTGAGAGAATTGACTTTGGTGGAAAAGAAATTACAGGATGCACCAGTGGATTGTTTGGATCCAGAGCTTGATTGCATTCTGGTTATTTTACATTCTAAGCATTCTCCTACAGGAATATTAATGCAGAGGGAAGATATTGCTTAAAATGGATCTTTTTACCACATAAACAGAGCAAAAAAACTTAGGTGGAAAAGCTCTCTGAGTTGATTCTAAAAGGAAAATTGAGGTTTTGTGAATTAGCAGGACTAGACCCAGCAAATATTGTAGTAGTACCTTTTACTAATGATGAAATTGACAAATGTTGGGCAGAAAACAAACCTTAGTAAAGAACTTGCAGTATTTTTTTTGGGGGGGAGAGATTAACAACAAATATCCCCAAAGCAAGAGAATCCAATTTATAAAGAGAGCTCGCTGGATCCTTCCTCTCATTGTATGGGACATACCAATATCTGGAGCCCTACATTCTATACTGATGCAAATAAATAAGGAAAGGAAGGTTACAAATCAGAAAACTGAAGCAGAGTGACTCAAAGCCCTTATGACTCTCTCCAAAAGTCAGAATTATATACTATTCTCATGGTATTAATTGATTTTATGGAACCCCTCAACATAGTTACTGATTCTCAATATGCAGAAAGAGTTGTTTTGCATATTGAAACTGCTGGGTTTATACCAGATGATACAGAATTGACTTCATTATTTATTCACTTATAAGAAATTATCAGGAAAAGGAACAATACTGTATATATAACACACGTCCAATTCCATACGGGTCTGCCAGGCCCTCTAGCAAAAGGTAATAAAGAAATTGATCAACTATTGATAGGAAATTTTCTGGAGGTCTCAGAATTTCATAAAAAGCATCATGTCAATAGCAAAGTTTTAAAGAAAAATTTTTCCCATTACTTGGCAACAAGCAATGGAAATTATAAGGAAATGTCCTACTTGTTCTTTATACAGCCAGACTTCACTACATGCAGCAACTAACACAAAGGTTATTCAAAGGAATAAAATCTGGCAGATGGATGTTTTCCATTTTGTAGACTTTAGAAAATTAAAATATGTATACCACACCATTGCTACCTATTCAGGACTTAAATGGGAAACTGCTTTGAATTCTGAAAAGGCTGATTTGGTAATCACACATTTGTTAGACATTATGACCATCATGGGTATACTTGTACAAATTAAAACTGAAAGTGTTCAAGCATATGTCTCTAGTAAAATAAAAGTTTTTCTGCTTATTACAATATAAAGCATATTATAGGCATACCATATAATCTTCCAGGGCAAGCAGTTATAGAAAGCTCAAGTTGAACTCTAAAGGATATGCTAAATAAACAGAAAGGAGTAATAAAAACTCCCAGAAATAGATTGCATAATGTTTTATTAACTTTGAATTTTCTAAATGCTAATGAGAAAAGAATAGGTGTGGAGAGACATTGGATAATAGAAAAAACTACAGAATTAGATCAGCCTGTATACTTTAAAAATGTGTTGACCTCTGAATGGAAACCAAGATATGTATTACATTGGAGAACAGGTTTTGCTTTTGTTTCCACAGGAGAAGAAAAGATATGGATACCATGAAAAATGACAAAAGGTTTGATTTGAACAAGAAAGACCTCTTAATTAGAAGAGATGGTAGTTCAACAAACAGCAAGGCTGTTCAATAGAAACTAACATATAAAACTAACAAATGCTTTTCATTTGATTAGGTATAACTTGGCATAAGAGAACCTCCCCAAAATGAGGGTTGGGGAAGGTTTTGTTTCTGTCTTTTCGGGAGAATAAAGGCACCCAGCTGAGGAATTGGAGAAACACTGGACAAATGAAACGTGTGAAAAAAGGGACATCCAAAAAAATGTACCAAGAAAAAGAGTAAATTGGCCTATTGATATATCATATTTGCAGTAGGATAAAATGATTGTTTTTGCTGTTCTCTATAGACACATAATACAAATGGTCTTTATGTAGTTCCTGTCCAATTAAAAATTAAAGCTGGTTTTGGAGTCAGAGTGTGGCTATCTGCTTCTCTAAATCCAAGCATGCTTATCAAAGTAAAACTCAAAGTCTCTGTCTTATGTCAGAAGACCTACCTGATATAGGACAGAAGAAAAACAAAAATTTAGAGACTATTCTATTGCCACTAATCTCATAATCCTTTGGTTTTAATTTGACTCTAACAGCTTTTCTTAAGGTATAAATATTATTTCAAATTTTAAAGATTTTTATATATATATATTAAACTTTCTGTCATAATATTAATGGTACATATAGAATACTAACTAATTCTAGAAAATGGCTTCATCTAGCTTGCTCTACATGAATTTGGGTTTGAGTCTCTATGAGGCAACTAGGAATTAAGTTTTTGTACTCTGGATATATATAACAAAACATGGTCCTTTAATCTCTTTGAGATCTGTTGTATATGATATTTAAAGTGTTTAAATTTTCTGTAGCAAACCATGACCACACCTAAGGGTGACCTTTGTAGTTTCTGAAAAGAAAATGGGGCCCCACAATGGCGATTCCACCAGGACTATGATAACATCACTAAGCTGAAAAACACCACCTAAAGGTCAGTTTTGGACTACAAACTGCTCAAGATAATTTTGAGGTGGCTAGCTGAGATGATCCAGGTTCACAGACTACTCCAGGCAGGACCGGAGACAAGCCCTGCACTTTCCCATTACATGAAGACTGGATAACAAATGGTACAGCTATCTCTCCCAGGACTTGACAATTAATCCAAACTTTTCTTTTCAGGATCCTATTGCCCCCAGACAGTAGGAAGTAAATTTAAGAACACAACGCCCACATTCCCAAGACATGGGATGGGTGGTTTTTGGTAGTTCAATGGGTTATGGATGTTTGTCATTGTTTAGGGCGATTGGTTACAAGTTCTTATTGGTAAAAGTCAAGGAAAAAGTTGAACAAAGGAGTTTAGATTCAGGGTTCTTGTTTTGAAAAGAAAAGAGGGGATATAGATATAATGATATATAGAGGTAGATTATTGAGTCTACTCTGAAAAGAAAGGGGGATATAAAAATAAGATAAAAGATATATTATCGAATCTACTTTTAAACCAAAAAAGCAACTACTAGTTTTAAATATTTTACACTGATAATGAATTTTTGTATATTGACACAAACTTAAGATTGTTTAATACAGCAAAATTTGTGTGGAAACTCAACCTCCAAATCTCACGAGCATCAAGAGCCTGGGCTCTAGGACTTTGATACCATTGATTTGACTTTCTTTCAGAATCATGTCCGTCTAAGTAGCGTCTGGATAGTCACCAGAGGAGTTAGCCCAGATACTAAGAAGAATACTATTTAAGAGGTTTTGGTGGATAAGATTCTGTATACAAAGGAAGTACTAAGAAGGATAACGAGATAGTCAGACTTCGGTGGTGGGATCAATTGTCATGTTCAGGGAAAACCTGGAAAAAACATACACCAATGGAACAAGAAAATGAACAAGAGAGAATTACACAACTTCCCAAGAGGCTCTGCAGTCCCTGGATAGATTTTTTTTAAAAAAATTCTAGCCATAGTAAATACATGCCCAAGAATACAATTAGAAAAAAAGACTTGCTTTTCATAAGGACTGCAAAATATATCAAAGTTTCTCTTCTCTCAAATTAGCTTTGCAATAGCTCTGTGAAGTGAGTGGCATTATTTATCACCATTTTCTCTCTTTTGTTACAGAAGAATGACATTGTGTGAAATAAAAGTGTTAGAGCAGAAATGATCCTCGTTTACCTTTCCCACTTTTGATTGTTCTCCCCACCTTAAAAGTCCTTACTTTAGCATCTGAAACCACATTTAGGAATGTACCATTGGTGTTCCTCTGTGTGTGCCTGGTGTGTTTACAGGTACACAGCTGCTTAAGTAACCTAAGCTCAATTACTCTATTTTTGCCTTGCATTTTGCTTCTGTATTTAACAAAATAATGTGGACAGTTGTACCAGCATGCATGATACTTTTAATCCCATTAATAGCAGGTTGACATATTCTAAAGTATGGATACATCATGAATTCCTTAGTTTTATCATTACTATTGGATCCATCTTTAGACAATTACACACAATTCTTTAATAGGTGTCTTCTTACATTTATAGGTAGGATGTTTGTGGAGGTATTTTTTTATAGGAAAAAAACTATAAGTATGTTTTCTGAGCAAGAGTATGTGCCTGTTACTTTTCTACTCCCAGGATGAATTTCTATGACCAAGACAACTTATAAAAAAGTTTGTTTGGGGTTTATGGTTTTAGAAGGCTAGAGTCCATGATGGTGGAGCGAAAGCCTGGTGGCAGGAGCAGCTGAGAACTTTCATCTTGATTCTTAAGTTGTAGGCAGAGGAACACAGGGAATGATGTAAGTCTTTTAAAACCCCAAAAGCTCATCTAACAAGGCCACACCTCCTAATCCTTTCAAACAGGCCCACTAACTGGTACTCAAGTATTCAAGTATTCTGTGGGGTCCATTCTTGTTCAAGCCACCACAGCCTGTGAATTTCAAATTTTTATTATACTAACTTTGAAGACGACAAACCGTATTGAGGACTTACAGAATTAGTCCAAGGTTACACAACTGGAGAACGGTGGAGCCAAGATTCAAACTCAAGTCATCTGATTCCAAGTCCCATGTGTTTGCTAATATGTCATGTCACCTAGGAAGAGCCAGGGCTGAATCACAGCCAGTGCTTATTAGATGAGTCCATATATTCTCTTATTGCTGTGACCACCTCTTAGGAAGCAAGAAGGAAGAACAAAGTCCCAGTCACTTCATGCATATTAGTAAGTGGAGACCCTTGTTGCACCCATGAGGGTACATCATCAGTTTCTATAACAACCTCCATTCAGAAGCAGAAGACAGTGAAGGGCAAGGCGTTAAAGGTTTCTTTCTGGTAAAGATTTGGTATTCTGCTGCCAGTGAACAAAACAAAGGACCCAAAGATTAGTGGGAGCAGCCTTTCAGGGACCCAGTCTCTCTTCCTCACAGTTCACTAAGGTTCAGAACACTGCAAGAGGCATGGACAAATAGCACCGGTCACCAACCTTGACATATAGGCATCATGGCACTTCTGATCATATTTTATTGGCTGAACTCAGTCATATGTCTAGGTTAAATTGTCAGGAGGGCTTGATGTCCAAGTCTGGCAGTGTGCCCCAGATGAAAAGAAAACATGGTCGAAAGCATTTTGCTGTATTGTCTCCCACTACAGTGAGGGATTAGAACACCCAGATACAGAAGCAGCCTCAAGCAGTCTCTGCACATCAGGTGTGTTCTGATAACTTCGTCCTGAAGTGCCTTTAGTCCTCGCTCTAATGCTCCTCCTCTACACTTTATAGATGGGAAATCCGAGCAATGAGGATATTCATTTATTCGCCCAAGTTCACACAACCTGTCAGAACTCAAGCAAAGGATTCCGATGAGCTGGCTCCAGTATCGCGCGCCCTAGAATTTCTGCACACACAGCCACTTAGACTTCAGATCAGCTTTCTTTATCTTGCTGGAAACACACACACACACACACACACACGCACACACACGCACACACACACACAAACGCACATACACACACAGCATCACTTATGTTACAAAAACTCATACGTCCATCTTTTTTCATGCAAATGGATTTGAATCTTTTCCATGAATGTTTGTTATTGAATCCTGGCCTGGGCACAGGACCTAATTAATCATCTCTTTGGGTCCATTATTATTCTCTGTGGCAGCAACAAATCCTTTCCCAGAAAGAAACCCTTCAAGCCTTGTCCTAAGAGGAAGACTGGGGGAGAAAAGGAGGGGCTATTCCTGCTGGAGCCCATTGTTTATTTAACCCGGTGGCTGCATGATAATCAGGTTATCTTTGTTTTGTTTTTAAGGCATAGAAGAGAATTACGTTAGTTCTGCACAGTGATTTAGAAGGGAGAGGGTCAAGTCTATTATGGCTCTGGGTGTACATGAAAAACCCCATTTCTTTGTTGCTTAGCTGTCTTGTGTTTATAGGTGTGTATGGTATGTTCATGCATGTTCACATGGAGGTCTGGGGCTGATGGGCTTCTTTCATGATACCTGATCACTTTGTCTATTGAGGTAGCATCTCTCCCTGAACGTGGAACTCGCCAATTCCCGCCAGTCTAGCTAGATAGCTTGCCCTGGGAACCCCTCATCTCTGCCTCCTGAATGCTGGGACTAGGGATTGCTGCTGCACCTACCAGGCTTTTCTGTGGATTCCAGGGATCCAAACAATGGTCCTCAAGCTTCTAAGGTGAACATTGTATCCTCTGAGTCATATCCCCAGCCTTCTGATTTTTTAAAAAATACTTTCAGTAGGTAAGATGAAGAGGAGGTGAAGGGGATAATAAAGGAGGAGCTAAGTGAATAGGAGGAGTGGGCAGCTCCAGGTACAAGGCCTGCCTCTTTGAAGATAAGGGTCATATTTGCTAGGCTTAGGGAACAAGCAAGTCTGATGCTCTGCTGCAAGCCTGAAATCTGCACTGACCGAGGATACCATAAAGCTTGTAGAGTCGTTGGTCACTATCTGTCATTGGCAGCTCATTACACCTCACCACCACTCTAAGTGCTTGGTCCCTCTCCTGTAAGTAAGCTCTCCACACCACGCTGCAACCAAAGGAGCATCACTGATACTGCGTGAGATGTAAGTTAAGATGAGGGACGTGACTTGTTTAGGCCTAGATCTAAGAGCCGCAGACTCCAGATGCAAAGTTTAGCCCCTCACAGTGCCTGAAAGGCAACGAGGGCTTGTTATCGAGTTCTGTGTTTTTCACTCACCTGAGTCCTTTTGCTGGTGGCTGTCAACGCCACCCCCAAGCTGGAGCCATCGAAGCCACTTCCATATTACAACAACAGCTCAAACTCCCTCTGCGTACTTAACTCTGGAATCATAGATTGGGGCTGCCATGTGACTGGCCTAAGCCGTGGCAGATTTCCACTAGGTGCCAGGTTTGACTGGGAGACACTAGGAGGAAAGTCAGGGTTGCCTGGAGTTCCAAGAAGACGGAGAAACTCGGCCTGACACTAATCAACATTTCCGAGTTTGTGTAACACGTTTCTCATTTTATTTGACTTTTAGCCTCCTATTTAAATGACTCTCACAATGACCATATGAGAACAGAAGGCACCACATCGCTACTGCGTTTTATACTGAGTAAGTGGGATCTAATGACTGCCAGTAGCGGACAAGGTAACACATGCCATGGCTGATGGCAGGGACAGGCTGGAGCTAGAATGGGCTGCTTCCCTGTGCAGCTCTCATCACTGGCCCCGCATCACCTACTGCTTTACATATGTTGGCTGTCCATCTGGAGGGAAGAGAAGCTTCTGAGGGCAGAAAATGCTGCCCTGTCAGCTGCTGACTCTCTGTACTCATAGAGAGAGCAGGATGCTGATGATGCGCACTATCCAGTAAACCACTGATTTATTTGTCATTTGAGAATACGTTCTCCAGCAAGGCACCAGCCTCTTCCATCATAGCCTGCTCTGTTTTTGAATAACAAAGAAAGGGGTTTCTGTAAAGGAATGAAGTTTTACCACTTCCACTAACTGCATTATACCCTTTATGCTCAGGCCTACTCTTAGCTAAGAGCAGTGCCAGCCGCTCGGCATAAATAAGAAAACAAAGTGTCGCACACATCTCTCAACGCCTCACAGCTAGCGATGCACCCTCCAGCTTCCCTGGAGCTTTGTAAGGAGTCCGCTTTAACGTTCTGTCTTTCTGCCACACGCCCTCTTTGCTGTGCTGTGTTTTTGTCTCATAGGACAAGGTGATGATGCGTTCTGGTTCTGGTCCTTAGGACTTTTTGTACGTCCAAATCAGTTACTACTTTGGCTTCTGTGGCTCACTTGACTAGTCCTCAAATACATACAGTAGTAACCTCCTTCTTAAGGCTCTAGAGGGCTAGGGGCTATCACAGCGGGTGAAATACTTGGCGTACGAGGACCTCCATTTACGTCCCCGGCACTCATGTAAAAAGCCGGGTGTTGTGGCAGGTATCTGCCACAACTCCTGTGTTGTAGGGGTGGGAATGCGGGATATGGGCAGAACTCTGGGCCTTACTGGCCATACAGTCTAACCAAACTACATGCTCGGGGTTTAGTGAAGACCTTATCTCAAAAAGATATAAACAAGATGGGGATCAAAAGAAGATACTGGCATTGACCTCTGACCTCCACACATGCATTCACAGACAAGAGCATCTGTACACAAACATGTTTCCCCCCACTTCTTTCCCCTCCCCCTTCCTCTCTTCCACTATTCCTCTCTCTCTCGTTACACTTTCCCCAGCAGCTGGTAAGCTGTTTCTCCTCCTCCTCCCACTCAGCCGAATACCAGTTGTCCCACCAGCCCAACCCAGCCTCTCTTAATGGTTTCAGTTTCCAAGAGACAGCTTGCCTCAAAATGCCATCCAATCCCACTGCCAGAGTGGGCACAGTGATTTGTCCAGTAGGGGGGGACAGAAAACACAACAGCCAGAGCCACCATGCCAGGCAAGCTCTGTGAGTCCATTCTGTGGAGAGGTGGGTGTGTTTAGTGAAAACTGCCAGCTCATTGGGGGAGCTTTCCATGGCACAAAAGGGTCTTCAGCACCATCCTGTGGCCTGATTTACCTTTCCAGGAGTGAAGTGTGTGAGTCAAACCATGCATTTTAAGTTACCTGTCTGCAGCTTAGAAGCACAGTGGTCCGTTTCCCCCAGGGAACTGGTTTTAGAACCCACTCCCACACATTTCAAAATTCACAGATGCTCAAGCCCCTTCCAGCCCATTTGTACAAACCCATTTAAGATCGTCTTTAGACAATTGATAATACTTACACAGTGTAGATGCTATGTGAATGGTCACTTATTGCCACTTTTAGGGAACAGTGATGAAAAGGAAAATGTACTCGTGTTCAATAGAAAGGAGTTTGCTTTCAATGTCTTCAATCCAAGTGTGTTGACAGCACAGATGAACCTGTAAACTGACTGCACCTGATTTTGGTCTAAATTTCATTCATATTTAGCAAGAAACTTCAGAATATCAGAGGAATAGACTTCAGTAATCTTAGAGTTCTCTAGTTTGCCCATTCTTTGGTTTTGTTTTTAATTGTCTGCTCCCCATATCATGGCAATCTTCTGTGGAAATACACATGTTGGCTCCTTGAGCTAAGAACAAATTGCTTAGCTCAACACACAACCTAGGCTGGGCCTGTATTCAAGAGCCACAGAGGTTAATCTAAAAGTAACCACATGATCTAAGCTGGGCAGTCAGACTCCTTTGCTGGATTTATGAAGCCAAATGTGGAATTGACCAGGGCTCCTTATTACTGCAGCAGGAGCAGACACTGCCTCCAGCCACACTTGCAGCCCGCTGAAGGAAGCTGGCCTCACAGAAGGGAAGATAAACGAAGAGTCGCTTCTATGGCTCCCTGACCCTAACCTCATCCTGTGAGCTAATAACTTTTTCTCTTTCTTGAATTTGTTTTCTGTCCTTTGACAAAAACCATGGAAAGTGGTTGAACTGGGGTGCAGAGGAGGGAACCTATTAAACCACCGTGTGTGTGTGTCTGTGGCAAACCTTGGGGTGGTACAGTAGTAGAAACACCGTTTTAGAAATCACATCCAGGTGGGACAATGCATTAGGTGCCAAAACATATGACTGAAAATGGTCAAAATACAAAGGGGGTGTTTGGACCTGTGCAACTGGGAAGTCCCCAAGTGCCGCTCATGTGCAGACATCCAAATTCTCAAATACTGTCACCCACAGTCTGACTGTGTGCATTGCTCCTTCCTGACTCGAATGGTGATGGCTTTATGCTGTGCCCCATTTACACAGTGGAGCAGCTCATTATAAGGCTGGCAGATGCCCACCCCAATTATGCCACCTGCAGGCTTACTCAGTTGGGAAAGCTATCTAAAAATTTTAATTGTGACCAAAATGAGATATGTGCTTCCATTTCCATTTAATATTTTCAAAATCATCTCTCTCTCTCTCTCTGTGTGTGTGTGTGTGTGTGTGTGTGTGTGTGTGT
>LOJH01046768.1:0-13335 GCA_001685095.1 Ellobius talpinus
ATATATATATATATATATATATATATATATATATATATATATATATATTTAGAAACCCGCAACATTTAATTTCTTTTAAACAAAACACTTCCATTTAGTTAAAAGGTACAAAGTCTCTATCCACTACTGCCATCGTTTGAAATTATATATATCCATGAAATGTGTAAGCCTAAATTAATTCTACTAGATACAGTGTTGCCACATCTATCAGATTCAAAGTGTGGAAAAATTCTGCAATGGATTATACAATGAAGAAATAGAGAAAGCAAGCAAAGAAGGAAGGAAGGAAGGAAGGGGATGGGTGAATAGCATTTCAGCAAGGCAAGAATGTGGAAGGAGTGAGGGAATACATCTTCCATAATTTGGTATCATGTAACTGGGGCACAGCAGTCCCAGTTTCCGAATCCCATGATATCAATCAACATCACAATGTTTTAATTAAACCACACAGCTCATTTTACTTCGTGGCAGAACTGTGAGCTATGGAGTGGGAAAGCAAAGAGCCCTCCTCCAGACCTTTGGATTCCCTGTAGACCAGAAACACAGTATCCCACAGAGACCTCCATCAGTTCCAGGTGGAACAGAGCCACAGCTCTCACCATCTAACCTTGGGTCAACATGATGAACCGCAGAGGAAGTTTTGTCAAACACAAAGACACATTTGACAAAACTGACTAATAAAAAACACTAGCTATAATTTAGTATAAGGTATTGGAACCTGGTCTACTTAGATGACACTGTTACAGGCCTTATGGGCTTCATTTTTCCACATCAGCCTAAGACTTTCTTTCATTCTCCTTTTCTGTGATTTTTGAGATTATGATTATGACATTTCTTTCTTCCTTATTCTCTCTTACCCAAAGCACTGACGTATAATCCTCCTTGCTCTCTTTCAAATTCATGGCCTATTTTCATTCATTGTGTGTTTTTAATGTTTAATATGTGTTATTCATTTAATTTTTAAATTGAAAATAATTTCTTTAATATAATATATTCTGATTATGGTTTCCACTCTCCCACCTCCACTTAAATCCTCCCTACTTCCCTACCCTCCCAAATCCACACCTTTTCTTTCTCACTCTTATTAGAAAACAAATATCTAAAAATAAAATATGAAACAAAGTGTTGGGGGTAGACCAAAGAAATAGCTCATAAAGCACATGTATATATTCTAAGATACAAACATCCCCACCACAGAACAGCCATATAAAACAAGACAAGAAATTACATCTATATAAGCAAAACAACATGTCAGTAAAAAATAATTGCTCAGACAAAGCATTACAAGGAAAAATGTTCAGAACTACCATTACAATAATTTTGTATTAGTTATCTACTTCTTGACAAGGGGCCTGCCTTTAAAGTGTGGTTTGTATGCCTAGTAAGAATCTGTTGGAGAAACGTTTCTTTTTCTTTAAAAGCAGTTGTCTGTTGGAGATAGCCTCTGGTATTAAGGATGGGGTCATGTGTCCACTTCCCCTTTAAGGACTGGGATCCCTTCTGGCTTAGATCAATGCAGCAATGCAGGCCCCATGCATACTGCCACAGACTCCCAGAGTTCTTAAGTGCATACTGCCACAGACTCCCAGAGTTCTTAAGTGCATAAGTCCTTTTGTGTCTAAAAGACCTTGTTTTTTCTTTTTGTTGTTGTTGTTGTTGTTCACATTGACTCTTATAATCCTTCCTCCTCTTCTGCAGAACTACTTGATCCCTGAAGTGATGGATTTGATGGAGATATCCCATTCAGGACTGAGTGTTCCAATGTCTCTCACTGTCTACACATTGTCTAGTTCCTGGTCTCTGCATTGATACCCTTGTGCTACAGGGTGAAGCTTCTGTGATCCTGGCTGAACAGGATACTGATCTATGAGCTTACTCCTCTGCAGGCCTGCAAAATACCTTCCATGATCGTTATTCAATACTAATCAGTAGAAGTGAAGTCTCTATGTTCTCACCAGCGTGACTTCTCTCTGTCCAGTAAATTTTTATAGGTGTGTTTTCAGCAACAGGGACTGCCTTACCATGACTTGATTAGATATGATCCATTCCCCATTCTGGCGGTTCCCTTTGGTAGCAAGAGATGTCTAGTTGTGAATTAGTTCCCTCATTACTTGGTAATGGTAAGTGTGTGTTTGTGTATTTTAAATAAACATAAAATAATGCATTTTCATATGACTGTTTCAAAATATACCTAGTATTATTTATTCCCCATCTGTCCTATATTCTCCTCCCCATATATCCCTTTATACTTCCTTAGGTTTTGTGGCTGTTCCAGGCTATATGTAGACATCTAATGATTTGGCACAATGACATAATAAGATAAAAGATGCAACATTTTTCTGAGTGTGGATTACCACATTCAGTATATTTTAAGTTCTACCCATTTACTTGAAATTTTTATAATTTCATTTTTCTCACATCTGAATAGACATATTGTGTACATGTGTCCTGTATTTTTTTGTCAGTTTTACATAAGAATGATGTGGCAAAAAGAACCACAATTAAGTAAAGGGCTCTATCCAGATGGCTTGTAGGGCATTTCCTTGATTAACGATTGATGTGTAGAGGCCCAGAACACCAGGGACCAGCACCAACCTCCCCTGGGTGGTGATCCTGAGCAATATTGGAAGGCAAGCTGAGCAAAGCCAAGAAGAGAAAGTCAGCAAGCAGTGCTCCTCTGTGTCTTTTGCTTCATTTTTTTTATTGATTCCTTCAAATTTCACATTATGCATCTGGTTCCACCCATCTCTCCATTCCTTCCCATCTGCTCTCTACCTTGCAAACCCCCACATCCATAATGTTTCAAAATTTATAAAATAATAAAATTTAAAAGAATGGAAAAAAGAAAAATCTCACCATGGAAGCTGTGGCGTGACACAGTGAGTGACACAGTATACCCTTCGGTCCATATGTTATCACTTGCAAGTGTTCACTGCAATGAGTCATGTTCTGGCTCGAGGCCTCCAGTATTGTCTACATCACAGACACTTGGTTCTCACTGGGGCTCCTTTTGGATGGATATCCTGTTGTTGTCCTGTATTGTGGAGATCCTATACTTTTGGATCTGCAGGGTTGATCCCTTCACATGCATCAGCAAATCTATATTGAGTGGATGATGGAAAGGGACAATTCAGAGCCCTGGTTTTGGGTCTGGGTGATAGCTAGGTTGCTAGCTGGCCAGCTCTCCCTTGTCCTCAAGACCAAGGTGAGCTCTCCAGCACTGCCCCAGCTAGCTTACTCTATGTAGCAAGCAGTAAGAAGAGAGGCGTGTTTTCCTGTTCTTGTGTCCCCTCACACCTCCACCACCAAGGCCAGCTCTACTGTGTTTTCCAGAGGAGGTGTAGGGATCCCTCTGCAGACTGCTGCAGCTGAGGAGAGCACATGCCTTGTGCTTGCAGTCACAGCCACTTGGAGTTCATGTGTGAATGGAGCCATAGTATCTGGAGAACTCTACACCATCTGACTCTAACAATGTTTCCTCTTTCTCCTCTATGATGGTCGGTGAGGCTTGGCAGCAGGGATGTTATATAGATGTTCCATTTATAGCTCATCACTTGATAGTCATTTTATTTTCTCCTTATTAAGCATTTTTGTATTCCTGCATTAATTATCATCTAATGTAAAAAAATTTCTAATGAGGGTTTGGAGATGTACTAGTTACCTGAAAATTTCATTGCTTAATATTTTCTTTACAGATGAGAATATCTCACAGTGTATATGTACCACATTTTTATTGTCTACATATCAAACTGGTGTAACCATTCTAGAAATCAGTATGAAGGACCCTCAATGCAAAAAATTGATGTACCAAATGGATCTAGCCACATCATTTCTTGTTATACTTATATAAATTCTCCATACCCTGGTTCAGAGATGATTGGTCATCAATATTCATTGCTGCTCCTTTCACAATAGCCAGCAATCAGAAACAGCCTAGCTATCCATCACTCTTTTAATTTCACTTTCTGATAATAAGCTCTTCTCTCTGGGCCCTTATTTATCTATGTTACTGGGTCTTCTATAGGCTAAGACGTGTGCTGACTCTATGGAGGCAATACTAAATGTTGTGATTTAATGAGCCTCATGGTCATATCATGCCTGTTAGCATTTCATAGCCATCCTTCATATCTTCTTGGTCTCCTTTCTTCCTCCTCTTTCATAGTGTTCTCTGAAACTTGGAGAAGGTAACATGCACATGTATTGGAGATGCATGAACCCTGAGCCTTGACCAGCCATTCCCTTGTCTAATTTTTATGTTTGGGGTATGTGAAATTTATTATCCTACAGAAATCATTTTTGCACAGCATTTTATCATTCAAACACAAATTAACCATTCAGAGTATTTTATGAAAATAGATATTAATAATTAATAATAGTAATTAGCTTATGATTTTATTGCATTATTGTAATATGTGGCAATGTTATTGCCTCACACTGTTATTGGTATGATATTTGTTATTTCTAGCAAAAGAAACAGATGCAAATTTTAACACTCAGTATGAAGAGGAACAGAGGTTCTCTGTGTGTTCTGTTTACTTTCTTTACCTTCTTTGAAACTTCCTCTGCATAATATTGATATGGAAAACTTTTCTTCATTTCCCATTTTATATTTTATCAAAGTTTCATCCAGTTCTATTTTTATTAAATATTGACTTATATTGTTGCCATGCATGCTTATAACTTTTAAAAGAAAAAAGGATCATCATATATATTTCCAAAGGTCATATAGGTTATCCAAAGTGTTTATATCTATTTACAAAGACAATGAAGAAAATAATATAGAATTTGAAGAGGCAACAATATTATTTATTTTAGGTTTAATGATGGTTGTTTAAGAATAAACAAATTCAGTAGGGCTCAAGAAGGAAACATTTCCCCCCAGGCCTCATGCCTCAGTGCACCCAGTCCTTCAGCGTCCAGGAGCACCCCTGTACAGTTTTGGGACACCCTCTAACACTCTCTTCCTCTTGTTTCAACAATGCTTACACACACCATGCACACAGTGCACACAGTAACCTTCAACTTTTCTTTTTAGAGGGTCGTGGCCATGCTGGCACTAGGATGAGGTGACATTATTATCAAGAAATTGTGAGTTTTATGTCCTGGAGAGATATTTGTTTAGAAAAGAAATTTGAGTTAAGCATTTAGAATCTCAAGTACCAGGTCTAAAACAGGGCCATCTAACCACCACTTTTACAAAGTAAGTGTTGATTCCAGGGAAAAACACACAAACAAAACCACAGCTTCAAAAGCATAGTAGAATAATTGTCATTGACAAGGAAAACATAAAGCTAAATTTCTAGGTAATACACTGAATAAGAAATATGGATCTTGTGTTGGCTTTAAATATATAAACAGGTTGTGTTTTATTATAAAGTTGTTTAGTAATTTAAAGTTAGCAAACATATTTTTTGCAATAGATTCTGATTAAGTGATAAAAAGTTGAAGTACATATTGAGGTCTAGACTGTGATATATATTTTAAGATAATGTGGACATACTTTTACTGAGATTACAATTAACATTCCAATTTATACCCTTGGTATGGAAAGCAAAATTTGGGTGTTACAAATAGACCCCAATAACCTAGATGTATTTTTCTAATGTGCACTGAGTTTTTAAATCTTCTAATGTTATTTAAACCTATTCTTTTTACTAATGTGAATATATTTTAAAGTGAAGAACTAATACCCAATTAAAAATCAGCATATTTAAGTCATTCTACAAATCTACTAAGACACACTAAACTCAGTTAAGAAACGGAGGATTTATATCAGGAATAAAATGTATGCTTACTATGTGTAAGAGCATGAGTTAGGGTTAGACCTCCAGTACCACAAGCACACACACAAGCACAAATGCAAATGCACACACACACAACACACACACACATGCACACACACAAAGAAATATGCTTTTGAAACAAAAATGATAAAAATGTGTTGTCAAGTAACGTTATATCTGTATATAAGGTTATGCCCTACTGATAATGTAAAACAGTTAATGGAGTTATATAATCTGAGGTAACTTTGATTTGAATGCTTAGATACAATGGAAGGATTTGCAGGGTACTGTATAATTAAGGAAAGTTTTCTGTCTGAATACTTACTCCACTTACAGTTCATTTCTACCATATACTATGGTAGAAATTAGTAACTAATGTTTTTCTTAGCCTCCTCTTTTGTGCATGATCTAGGGAGTTGCCACCATACACAGCTACCCTCAGACTGAGAATTGAAAATTCCAGACATAGTGACCCTTAAAAATATAAACAACTATTCATCAACTTACAGCAATTTAGGATTGATATGTAACTTTTATCCTCCAAGATGTTTGTGGATGAGGTTATCTGAGTCCGTTATAATAGATGTCTGTTGAATATGTTAGACTCTTAGTATACACTCTAAACTATATAGTAAGTAGTTCTACGCTCTATGGAGAAAAATAATCAGATAATCACATTCAAAAGGTTATAGTATTATTAGTAGCTGAGCCATATCCCACATTTCCCATAATGTATGATGAAATCATATTATTTTATAATTAAAAATGAAGAAAAATAACTGTGTTAAGAAGAATTCAGGTAATATATATATAGGTTATGAAATACAATCTAAAGTTAGTTGTTTTTCTATTTTCAATTCTGTTGTGGAATTTTGGTGGGTTTTTTGTGATGAAGAAATTAAAATAAATTTTAAGTTTCAAAATGTATTTGAGACAAAGCGTAAGATTTACTGTGATACTTCGTGACTTCCATTTTGAATGTCAACTCTAATTCATATAAATATATTTACAGAATTTGAACTTTTGTTTTAGAGATTTTATCTCAGGAACAAAACACTGACTTACATACTTATAGCAGATAATGACAGTCAATACAGAATAATGGATCATCAAGAAAGGAGAGAGAACATTATTAATATTGGGATCTCTGGCAAAAACATTGATGTTAAAAAGACAATGTGGTAATTTTTAAACTAATAATAATAAAATATGATCATTTATTGAAATCTATATTGATTTTGAAGAAACTACTAAGTAAAATTAAGAAATCAAATGTGTGAACCAATTGTTCAGTAAGAGTGGAGATTACACTTTTGAATATGTGTAAAACTGTCTCTTATCGATCACTCCAAAATTAATCCTAAACTATCCCAGATATGTTCTTTCAATATACACTTGTGATAGTGTCTAAGATTCTATGGAAACACTATATAGAGATACACATCTCAATGTTTAGCTTCTGTTAGTATGCCTAATGGCTGTAAGAGGTATCTGCATCATTCTGTTACTGCTATTGTTTGAAACAGGATTCATGAGCCTAGCCCGCTCAAAACTCACTGGTCAACTACAGTGGTCTTGAACCCCAGGTGCTGCCTCCAGAGTATTTGTATCACAGGAGTAGACTGCCATTACCACTTTTTGGTTGTTTTCATCATTTTCCTGGCAAATCATATTCTACTGTGAGAATGAATTGTGCTTTGTTTATATATTTTTCATCTGAATGGCATTTGGATTGTATGATCTTCCTTAGGAAAAATCTAGGCATAGAGAGGTTGAACTGAATATTAAATGTCGTTTTAAGAGACAGTGAAGACATCCATTTGTAAGGACTGTAACTGTTCTACTTCCTTACTGAAAACACTGTTTTAAAAAATGAGGTATTTAAATGAGAGACAAGTAGAAAGCACTGTAACAACATTGACAGAAAAGAGGTTAATGGAGTATGCAAATGAACTATTGAATAAATTAAACAAGAAAGATACACTGCTGTAGAAGAATATCAGTATCAACAAAAATATCAACAGGTGAATGCTAATAAATTTGGAAATCTAAATAAAATAGGCTTCACAATTTAAATAGCAACCATATTGGGTCCAAATAGTGGACCTTAAATAAATTAACAAAATAAATTAATAATTTTTTACTGCCTAAGCCTTAATTATTTCACAGGTGACTTTCTGATAAAAAAATGAACTACAATCTTTTACAAGATACAAGGCAGGGAAAAAAACATGAATACAAATTTATTTTTTAATCCAATATAAAATGAAGGTGATGATAAGATGGTAATTATCTTTGAAGTATAATTATAGTTACAAAACACACAAATTTTAGTAAAATAAAATAGCAATGAAAATCGATTACAATGAATTAAAATATATCTTGCAAATTCCAAAATGTTTCAATGAGAACATAATTATTAAACAACTTATAAAGACTTATTTTTAATTTTGTGTATTTCTTTGAGTCTCTGTGGGAGTACACACACATGAAGGATACTATTCTAGGATGCAGAGGCATTGGAGTCCCTGGAGCGAGAGTAGCTGCCATGATGGCCATCGTATTCAGGTGCTCCATAAGAGCATTATATGCTGTAACTGTTGAGCCATCATATCCATCCCCAAAGTTAATTATTTTGTATAAAATATTTTCTAGTAATTAAAATTAGTGCTGAAGAAATAATCGAGTTCCCCTAAAAATATACCATACTTTCCCACTAATGTAGAAATGGCAGAAGACTTTCCTGCCTTTGAATAATTTCGAACATTTCTCGTCTTTGAATCATTTTAAACACAGTGACAGAGCAGATCGCTAAAAGATGCGACAGATAAGGGAGCCAAAGGATGAAAAAGATACATAGTAGATAACTGTGCTGATTGGAATGAAAATATCCCCCATAGGCTTATATGTTTGAACACTTTGTCCTCAGTTGGTAAAATTATTTGGGAAGTATTAGGAGATCTATTATTGGGAAGTATTATGTATGCCAGTAGGGTTGGGATTTGAGGTTTCAAAGACACATGCCATTTCTCCCTCCCTCTCTCTCGCTTTCTTTCTCTCTCCCTCCCTCCCCCTGCTTGCTCTCACTCTGAAGAGCAAGTCCATTCTTCCACTGACGTTAGGGTCTCCAATTTTAGGATTCTGGAATATACTGAAAACCAGACAAGACATCTATCCTTGTGAACTGAGCTATTGTATCCTTGTACCTTCTGTTTATAGGCAACCATTGTTGGATTAGTTGGACCACATTGATCATTATGATAAATCACATATATACACATACACATAATATCCCATATGTATTATATGTTCAATATATTATATAAATATCCTATATATAGCATATATACCACATATATGTTATATAATTCTGCTACTCTAGAGTATCTTGACTATTATATAAAACACAGTGAAAACCACATGCTTATAGGAAAGCATTGCAAGTATTATCATTCGGGTAAGGAATAATGCAATGCTCTTCTATTTAGTACATTGTATTTCCTGGGAAATTATTTTAGGGCTGAAAAAAACTGAAAATGCTAAAAGAACAAGGTGGAACTAAATATTTATAACATATCTAACTGAAAAATATAGCAGAGGCAGCAGACAACCATGAGAAGTCATAAATGAGGGTACAAAGATATGTATTGGTTTAACTACTAAAATTTTTGTATACCAGTAATTTTAACTAAGAGACATATAATACCCTTTAGTGAAGAGATAGAATTATAATGTGCCTAGGAATTTATGAGCTAAGAATATTCATGGAATTCACAGAGGAACCTTTACAACTGCTGTAATGGAAATGGAAGTTAAAATTAATACATGAAGAACTATTTCACTTATCATTTTGAAATGTCAGATCTCAGGAAATTAATCTATAAATAAAATTCAAATTAAATGCAGGCTGGATATTCTGAATAACTATTAATAATATCTACTAAAAATAAATATTCTGGGAACAGTAAGATGGCTAAGTATGTAAAGGCACTTGATTCACAAGTCTTAGTTCAATACTCTGGAAACATTCATCTCTTGCAAGATCTCGACATGTACATGCCCAGAGTCTTACATAACGTTTTCATACACTGTATTAATTTAGGTGAAATAGTTTAAAAAGATATTCTGTTTAGTTAAAAAAAATATATGCATGTAACATATGAGTATATAAAGTTTTTACTTTTAAATGTTAATACAATGGAATATGTAACAGTTTAAGAATTGTGCTCATTTAGGAGCCAAATGATTACTTTATATTTCCTAACACTTTTGGATACCAGACAGCTTATAAAACCATAGAAACAAAGGTAATAATTTTAGCAAGTCTTAGAGATTAGAGCAAGACAACAGACTTTGTTGTGAAGTACAATGTCCTCAAATAAGTGCTTGTCTTAGTCACTTTTCTTATGCTGTGACACCATGATCAAGAGAACCTATAAAGTGATAAGTATTTATGTAGAGCTTAGAGTTTCAGAGGTTTGGAATCCATGAAGGCAAATATGGTGTCAGAACAGTAACTTCAAGTTTACATGTTGATCCACAAACACAAGACAAAGAAAAGCTACTGGGAATTCTCTGAGTTTTTAAAACTCCAAAGTTCAAACCCAGTGGCACATCTCCTAATATTTTCCAAACAGTTTCATCAACAAGGAACCAAGTATTCAGATATATGAATCTATGTGGAATACCCTCATGTCTTTTGCTTAATTTTTTTCTGGTGTATTCATAATATTAGAAAAGAACATGGAGTACTCTAGAATTAGATAGCAACAGCATTTATCTGTTCTCCAAAAATATAAGTGACTCCTCTCAGTAGCTTGTGATGCTTTGTCCCAAAACCATGTTAAGTGGAAACCAAGAAGAGACAAGAGAACAAGCATGATCAACTATTGCACCTACATGTTAAAAACAACAAAGCAGGTGGAAGTGCAGGACTATGTGGTCTCTAGCCTTCATGAATGTGATACTCATGCATGACTTCAGTTGTTTTGGTTTTCTCTTAACTTGACACTTAATTTTTAAAGTCATTTTAGTTTCTCAGAAGGTTCCAATATATTGTTTCTCCTCATCCCACAATGTTGTCTAACATTAATATTCCATACCATGGTGCATATATTACTATCAATAAGCCAAACATTAATTTTTATTGAAGACCATGCTTTACAATAGGCTCAATTCATGAAAAAAATAAGAATATCTCATCTCACAATGACCTACATTGAACATAGTTCTCTTGAACAGTCTCATACTGCAGCAATCTCCACCCTCTGTATGCTTACCCATCCCTCTGTTCCTGACATTCTTTTCAACCCTTATCTTCCACTTATATCTATAACAGCATATTTTCTAGGGAGTCTTATGGAATCATAAACTACCTAATATTTACAGACGTATTTTATTTATAAATGTCCAGTGATAAGTCTTCCATGTGTTTTATGGTTTGAAAATCCATTGTTCTTTTGGTAGGTAATACAACCTTGTATAAATTTATGTAGGGTGCTCATCCCTTCACCAAGCAAGTAACATCTTGGCTGCTCCTACTTGAAACCATGGTGGACACCTTCCATTTCAGACAAACACCTTTAAGTCATTTTGTAATTCCTATAGCTGTAGTGCTGGGTCTTGAGGTAAGACTAAGTTTAAAAATATAAAGCACTAAGACTGAGCAAGTTACCCACCAAGAGACGTTCTCCACTCTCTAGGTTCCTTCCCCCAAAAAATCAGAAGCCTGCCAGAAGATCAGATAGGCATTCTGCCCACAGACACCATGCTACTCTCTCCATTTCCTTGGGCAGAAACCCCCTACCCAACTATAACTTGTGCCTGTTAACAAACCAGGTAGGTATCCCACCAAGAATCCACATAGGTATCCCACCCCTGGATCTTCCAAAATCTCTAGGTTCCCTCCTACAAATAGTCTGCCTGACCACATGCCATGTAGAAGATGAGATAGGCCATCTACCTATCTCCTTCCCTTCTCAATCTGCCTTTGTTGCATTATCCCAGTCCCAAACTCATACAAATACTTTCTGCTGGGACAGAGTTTATACAGGCCACCAGAACTTCAGCCTCTAACATGTGCAGAGACTTCCTGATGGATCAGAGTTCTAGCAGGCCCATAGAAGAGTACTGCCACCAACTTAGGCAGGGAATCCCTGCCCAAAAAGAGGTCACACCAGACAATAGAAGTCCAGGCCCCAACTTACATGGAGACTCTCTGCTTAATAATAGTCCTCACTATCTAGAAGATAAAAGAGGAAACCCAAGATTTTGGCACCTAGACCTATAATCACCACAAACTCAAATGTTTAGATACAGTGTAATAGCACAATCAAGAACAGCCAGAGCAATATGACACAACCAGATCCCAGCTATCCCACTATAGCAAGCCCTGAATATTCCAGTATATCTGAAGCATAAGAAAAAGGTCTTAAAACCAGCTTGTGAAGATGATGGAGGTCCTTAAATAATAAGTAAATAAATCTTTTAAAGTAATTGAGGAAAGACTAAATAAATATTGGAAGAAATTAGAGACCTTAAATGAAGATGAGAAAACAAAGAGAAAATGAAAGCAGTTAAAGGAAACTAATAAAATTGTCAAAGACCTGAAATAAGAAATAGAAGCAATAGAGAAAACACAAATTGTGGGTAATTCGTGAAATGGAAAATGTAGTTAAGTAAACAGGAACTACAGACAAAATTATCACCAGTAGAATATAAGCGATGGAAGGAAGAATCTCAAATATTGAAGATACATTAGTCAATGTCAAATCTAAAAAAATTCCTCCCACCAAACATCAAAGAAATCTTGGACACCATGAAAAAAACCATAAGAATATTGAGGATAGAACAATAGGAAGAATTCCAGTTTAAAGGCATCAGTCTACTTCAAGAGGATGATGGACATCGACGAGGCTCCTTATGGAGTTTGTTAGTAATTTAGGTAAGAAACTCATTTTGCCTGGACTCATCAATGGTAATCTGTATGAATTGTACATGCAAGACCCACAGAAAAATGGTTGCATAACTTGCTAAAGAAGGTGAAACAGTCCTTCAGGGTTCCTGGGTCATGAAACAGTCTGACAGACATTCTGCAGGACACAAAAGAAATCAACTGATGAACTTTGCCATTACAAGACAGAGCAAATCTTCAAATTTCCTACTTCTTGAAAAAGTCTGCTGGATACTATGAGCCTGTAGGCTAAAAATAGATGCCCCAATATTATAGGAGAACTTTGAGTGACTGTCCAGGCAGCGAGATGTCTCTCTATCAATTCTAGAGTTTGGGAAGTTGCTTATTGATGTGGGAGGCCCTTCTGTCTATGTGTTGCTTTTATTGGTTAATGAATAAAGAAACTGCCTTAGCCTGATAGGGTAGAATTTAGGTAGGTGGGGAAGAGTAAGCTTAATGTTTGGAGAAAGAAGGTAAAGTTGGAGAGATGCCATGGAGCCACCAGAGTAAGACATGCCAAAACTTTTCCGGTAAGTCACTGCCACGTGGCAATATACAGATTAATAGAAATGGGTTAAGTTAATATAAGAGTTAGCCAAT
>LOJH01046769.1:0-11610 GCA_001685095.1 Ellobius talpinus
CTCTGGAAGAGCAGTCAGTGCTCTTAACCTCTGAGCCATCTCTCCAGCCCGCCAGTTTATTTTAAACATGCCTGTAACTTGTTTTTTTTTAAAGTGGGAGAGATTAAGTAATAATTAAACAATGATCATTTCATTAAAATACTAATGATTTTTCAAAGCTTGCTATTGTCTGTGAGAACCCAAGTTCTCTATAGGAGCTTTGGAACTGCAAAGAGAACACTGCAAACAATGGCCAATGCAGATGCTCTACTAGATTATTTTAAGAATTAATCCACGGGGGTTGGAGAGATGGCTCAGAGGTAAAAAGCATTGGCTGTTCTTCCAGAGGTCCTGAGTTCAATGTCCAGCAACCACATGGTGGATCACAACCATCTGTAATGAGATCTTGCACAATCTTCTGGCTGCAGGCATACATGCAGAAAGAACACTGTATACTGGAACTTGAGTTTCTTCACCTATGATATAGGAATGGCGCCAGGGTCCTCCACACGGGGCTGAGAGGAAATGGGGGAGTGAATTTCAATGTCCCACACATGACAGGCCTTTCTTTTCTTTCCTCTCACCTTCTTTTCCATTTCCCCTCCTCCCTCTTCACCACTGGGGTGGTGGTGGGGAACCTTTTTTTCTGGTGTTTCCTGAATTCCTCCTGATCATGCAAATGTTGTGCCGAATCTTTGCCTGAGTCTTTTAAAAAGAGAAATCTTGTGTCAGGTATGGTGGCACACGCCTTTAATCCCAACACTCAAGATGCAGAGGCAGGTGGGTCTCTGTGAGGTTGAGGCCAGCCTGGTCTACAGAGTTCCAGGACAGCCAGAGCCATATAGTAGGACCCTGTCTGAAAAAAAGTAAATGAATAAATACTAAAAATAAATGAAAAAGAAATCTTTCTGAGACAACTGGTATGGTGGGTGTTATATAATTCTCTTATAAATTGATGCGCTCTGCTTGGTACAATAGGTTAAAGGCTATTAAATCCACTGAGTCCCTGAAGGGAATAGGGAACCCAGCCAAGTTCAATTTCTCTTTGGACTTCCAAATATATTTCACAATTTCATCAGCCTAGAATGTTTTTAAAATCTTTAATCCAAAGGTCATATAAAGTTCCTTTATTAATTCAATAAGCTAATAGGAAATAATATTTTATAATTCTGAAAGGTAAACTTTCATGTCAGTCTCCCTCTGTTGACTGATATCACTATTTAATATTTACATTTTAAACTTATCCATCCATCAAAATTATATGCGAGCTACTCTCCATGTGTTCAGCTTTCTGTTGGACTTTGGTTTTAAAAATAAAGTTTTATGAAAAGCAGATTTATGTCACAATTCTATTCCAGCAGTTGGCTGGAATTCCAGAAAAACAAAGTATTTCTTTTTTAGGGCCAATCATCATTATTCCTGCTCGCGTTAGCAGATACAAGCACCCTAAAGGTGAAATTGGGTTTTGTGGGGGAGGAAATAGTAGAAGACCAGAGTGTAATCAAAGAGCGAAGATTTGAGAGGGTAATGAGCAGAGTTCGAGACCTGGCTCTCCAAACAACTTTGAACCCAGACACACAGAGTCCCTAGAGTTATTTTTATTTTTGGTACTGGGGATTGAACCTGGAACTTCATAAAAACAAATCACGTGTTCTACCATAGAGCTAGACCCCAGCCCGCAATTATTTTAAAATTGATAATATGGGGGAGGGGAACTGGCAAGTAAGTTACCCTTTAGGAACAGTTGATTGACTAATTCCTGAAACTGTCAAACTACAAACTGGAGGAAGATGAAAGCCCACGGTCCATGGAGCAGGGATCATGACTGTATCATTGGGTATCAGATGCCTATTTGTGTGGCTACCCAGTGTATCATTGGATATCAGATGCCTATTTGTGTGGCTACCCAGTGAAAGTTTGTGGAATGTAGGACAACTAGGGATGAGCAGAATTTGTTTCCTCCCCATTCAGAAATAACTCTGCCTAGAAATCTTAAGCTGTAAACCTAAAAGTTAACGGCCACTATGTATTTGGGGAAAGCAGAAAGGGAGATAAAGGCTGCAATGATGGCTTCAATCAGTAGTGGGAATGGGTGAAGATGCACACTCCAGCTTCCTGTCTATCGGGTAGATCACTTTGTAATATGCTGTGTACCCTCTGCGAGCCCCATAAACTAGACAGAGACTTTCCTGAAATGGAACACGTGTCTATTGTGTGATTAACTTTCATAGGGGATCCCGAGCTCTAATCTCCCTTATCCTTGAAATCTCCCACCATTACCATCACAATATGCCAGGAACAGTTTTTGACAGGTCCAGATACAAGATCAAACCCCCACCCAAGAAAGACAAAGAAAGGTTTGTGTAGTAGATACAAACTGCTCTCAGGTTGGCAAAATTCACCCTCAGAGATCCAGTTTAACTGGATGTTCTGGAACAAAGCTGCTCAAATGGGCTGGACCCGTCCCAGGAAGGGTGGGGAGAGTTACAAAAGCTGTTCTTGCCCTTCATCCAAACCAGACAGTAAGCAAGAATGGAAGTGTCCTTTGACTAAACTTGGTTCTTAAAATACGTGAAATTCATTCAGTATTTAATAAGATTGTTTTGTCTACCATTTCTTTCTGTGTCTTGAGCTCAAAACATTACACCCAGAATCCTCCAGGTTGGTCACGTACTCCTCACATTCCTAGCTAATGAAAAGTTGGGAATCACTACTGTAATTACCCTTGGAAGCCTTGAAATGCCTCATCAAGACCACATCCCATCTTTGGACAGTGTTTGGCAGTGTAGAGGTTGAACGGTCCAATGTGCATGTTAACTTCTCAAGAACATGAGTCATCGTTAATGACATGGCATTTTTCGCCTTGAATTTTTCTAATACCCACCTTTGCACGAACTTCCAGAATGACTCAAAAGCAGCTACCACTTCTCTTAGAACCAGCTTACAGGGAGCAATATTTCTCAGTGCTTCGGTTCTTCTGTTCAGACCTTTCACTGAGTAACATGAGTATTATTTTTTTTAAGTCAAATAACTTCTACAAGATCGCATTACTGGGAGGCAGCAGAGTTAGTTAAAAATCCAAGAATCACAACATCTAAGCCAGTGCTCATTAGTCTGTTATAGAAATTTGATCTTCTCTGTGTGTGATTTGGAAAATACTGTTGGTTCCTGAGGCTCCTTTAAAGGCTCGACAAGGTTGAAACTATCTCACTAGCAAGCTGCTATTTGCCTCGTAATTTTCACCCTCTCACCCATGTGTGGAGTTTTCCCAAGTTACACGACATGTTGGCATGTAAAGGCTGATACGAGACTCCAATTGCCTTCTGTTCTATCAGATAATGGAGGCCCTTGCAAAAATGTAAAGCAACGCCCTTATTTCCTGTAACCTTAAAAAAGAAAGTTGTTTTTCCATAACAATGTGTTATTTATATTACCAATGAGTTTGCTGTCTTCCTACGAAACAAATAATTACAAACGTAAAATTTCTCAGTTGTCATTTCTAACTATACACAAATGCATATACACATATTAAATGGATGAATAGAGAGATATTCAACATCAAACATTAACCAAAGAAAGCCCTTTGTGACTTCCATAATTTTAAGAAAAACTCTAAAGAAGTTCTAAGGTCTAAAGTTTGGGAATTGCTACCCTAGCCATAGAACTGTGTAAGACAGGAACTTCCCACCAAAAATGTGCCTCATTATTTTGCTTTATATAATTCATATCAATCAGGATCATAACAAGACAGTATTAAGGAGACCATTGCGAGAGTTATCATGAAGGAATAATGTATACTGTATGAGCAGAGAGAGGTAAGGGGCTGTGGTGATTGGAATGAAAATATCCCCCACAGTTGGTTCCCATTTGCTAGTGCTGTCTAGGGAGGTTTAGCAGGTATGGTCTGTAGAGGGCATGAGGTCCCTGTGATCACAGATAAGCACTAGGGAAACAGGAATATTAAATTCACAGAGGAGATGTATACCTGCCTTCCACCCAGAAGGCTGGGAGTGGATGTAGTTCATAACCTGGTGATCTATCTATAGAGGCAGGCCACACTGGAATCCCCCACCTGCGATTGTGCTTACCCCAGATTCTTCCTCCCTAGACCTTTGTCTTTAGCTTTATTTCTCAGCCAGGAAAACCCATCCTTAGGGGAGATGCCATACATGCTTTAGAGCTTAGTGACCTCTATGCTAGCTGTATGACTAAGACCACACCAGAGCC
This sequence comes from Ellobius talpinus, assembly GCA_001685095.1. NCBI lineage: Eukaryota > Metazoa > Chordata > Mammalia > Rodentia > Cricetidae > Ellobius > Ellobius talpinus. The sequence continues at coordinate 4,207 of LOJH01046769.1, forward strand.
TCCCCCAGGACCCTAAGCTACAAAACCAATCTTTATGGAAGAGGTTACATGCACTTTGCCAAAGAGTTTCAAAGTCGTCACACCTTAAGCTTCACTATGAACGTGGGATTTGTTAGGTCTCAGAAACCCGGATAAATGACTAACTGAGGTGCCTTATGGCAGACCCTGGCCAGCCCTCCCAGCATCACTCGGTGCCTGTGGCTCCTCCTGGCTCCTCCCAGCCCTCCCAGCATCCCTCAGTATTTGTAGCTCCACCCAGCACTTCACACCCTAACCCCTACCCTAAACCTCTCTCCCTCTCAGGGACTGGGCTTTCCCCAACCTGATCCCTAAATAAGCCATTTTGGCTCTTGACCTCTTGACCCAGGCTGCCTTGGTGGTGGCTTCTCTTTTGCTTCCCCCTCCACCATGGTCCGGTTTAGTCTGCTAGCCATGTGCAGCCTGGACTCTTCCCTCTGCCTACTTTCTTCCTTATAGCTACAATAAAAATCTTCTCCATAATTTAGGAGTAGTCACGTCCTCCTCCTTTTATTTCATTTTTCCATTCAGGATTAAGATAATTTTTATCGTGAAACGTTCCCCGCAATTGTGCTGTACGTTAATGTGCCTATGTAAACTGCCCAGTGTCAGACTCTAGAAGTCTGAACCAGCACCGGCTACTGAGTCATGCTGACTTTCTTCTTGCCTCACATGAATCCTTACTCTGCCAGCCTTGGTGTCTCCAGAAACCCCTGCATGGCCTTGCTGGAAGAAGTACGTCACTGGAGGCGGGCTCCGAGATGAAAAGCCTTCTGCCATTTTCCAATTCAGCAAAGGATGTGCGTTCTAAGCATCCTGATCCAGCAGTGAGAAAAGCAACTAAAACACAAGGTACCGCATGTACTCGTTTGATCTAGCCATTTGGTAACTTAAATTTCAAAACATTATGTTTTAGCTATGAATGTATAATTTCAAAAAAGACTCTCAGAACCCGTTTTAGCATGGAGAAAGGGAGAGATTGGATTGGATCAGGAAGAGCAAGCAAGCAGAAAACGTCTAGCTGGTATGTACAACATAAACTGAGCTCTGACCTGGGGCTGTGCTGCAACTTCCTCTAGCCATATACAGGCTGCACACTGACAAAGGCAACACAAGGGAGAAAGGACTCATTTGGCTTGCAGTTCTAGGCAATAGCTCATCATTTCTGAGAAGACAAGGTGTTTGGAACTTGAGGCAGCTGGTCACACCCACAGTCAAGAGCAGAGAGAAAATAAATGCACTCATTTTTGCTTTCTCCAGTCTTACACAATCCAGGATCCCTTGCCTAGGAAATGGGGTCACTCGAAGCGGGTGGAACTCCCCCACCAACCATTTAATGTAATCAAGATAATCTCCCACAGACATGCCCACAGGCCAAGCTGATCCAAACAATTCCTCACTGAGGTTCCCTTACCAGGTGAGTCTGGATTGTGCCTAGTTGAATTAAATAAATTAAGTTTAAACTAACCATTGCCTTTAGAAACAAGCCTCAGGTTGGAGGAGAAACACCAGCTCCTGCTGTGGTCCAGGCTTGGCTCAGGTTCACTTCCGAAAACTAGGAAGGGAAAATTCTGATCACCAGGCGGATTGCACTTAAGGGACCCAGAATAGCTTGAGCCATCTTTATTTGTACTTCAACAGGCTTTCTTACCACGGTTACATGAACAGCTTTATCATTGGCTCCTATTTTTGACTTTTAAGAAATGCATGTTTTAAGAAATACACTCTAATCATTATGAAAACCTTCATTGTTCCCCTTTGTGCTTCTCCAAATACACTTTCCCACCCCCTACATAACCTTATTCTAACACAGAGCTCAGTATTTTCAGGTTTAACTAAATATCCAGCCAGACACAGCCTGCTCTCGCAGCACTGATGTCAGCTGGCAGCTACTTACGGTTACAAAGTTAAAAAGTAACATACATGGGTACAGTGCTTTCAGGCCAACAATATTCAAACCCAAACATACTTTTATCCAGTTCCCTTTTCTGCAAAAGGGCCGCATGTCTCAATCTCTCTGTAAAAGGCAGACTTTGATAAGGCGCTCTTTTCCCTTCTCACGAGACCACACTTCTTCCATCAACATAAACTCCTGTGTATGGTAAAGATGGATCCTTCCATCCCATATTTTACTTGCATTTTTTCCACTGGATCATACTAGATTCTATCATTGATTCTATATGCTTGGTGTCCAGGGAACTTAGTCTCAACAGTTGGCACTGTGTGTATTCCTGAGACTTTTTCCTATTCTCTGTATGCATACCTTTCCAAGGATTGTGTTCTCATAAGTACCTATCTTTATTGAGTCAGAAAAGTTCCCAGGTTTAGGCATTGTAGTTAGTAATTCCAAATAAGAGATTTGAGAAGCATTAGCCCCCTGCTGAATCTTAGGGGGGAAATATTCTAGAAAGAACAGAATTTGCAGGAAAAATTACAGCTTTTCCAGGAGTGACTGACAAAGTAAAACTAAAAATTGCCCAAACAATCAACCATATAACGAGAAAAGGGTCTGCAAGCTGCAAGAAATTTGCAACTTCCTACACTGTCCTACTGGTCTACTGGTCCTAGCCAAGTGAGAATCCGTTTCCATGGGTGCCTTGCCCGGAGGAAACCCAGTGGAGAGGTAGTCAAATGTTGATCTGAGACTAGGTGGCACGGCTCTCAGCAAGCTCCATCTTGCCCGTGACCCTGAGAGTTTATACAGCATCTTTGGGAAGCGTGTTGTCTCAGTCTCAGGTAGGTAGGTGATGGGGTAGTTCATTGGATTTAAAGTCATGGCCGGTCCTGGGATATGATTTTGTGAGTGTCATATCTCAGACTCAAGGTTGGTGAGTCACCTCGTACACAAGAGTCCAAGGACATGCTCATGATCAGACGTTTGGCCTCTGAAGCCCAGTGCCTCTGGTTCCTGTCTGCTCTGTACTGTCATGCTGCTTGTTTTGTTAGAAACAAGGGCTGTATGTAGCCCAGGCTGGCCTCAAACTCACTGCCCTCCTGCCTCAGCCTGTAGGTGTATTCCACATTACCATGGCTCACCAGGCCCAGCTGCAATGCACATTTTACATCTATGTTTCAATTTTGATCTTCCTCAGTACTGGAGACCAGGAGTGTGAAGGGCAAAAGTTAGTGTTTCCTACCTAATGCTACATACAATTAGTCATTAAGACGTGGAGCAAGGAACATTTGAGAGACAAAGAGAGAGCTCATGACTCAGGTGCGGTGTCACCATTACTTTGCAAAAATACCTGAAAGCCCTACCAGCTCATTTCTCTTCTGTTTGATCGTGGAGCACTTCTTATTTTGTTAGCTCAGAAAGGATGGAGACTCTTCGACTTCTGACTATGTTCAAATGTTGAAAAGTATTCAAGAAATTATAGAGAAATGAGAATTAAGAAAGAGACTCAAAGGAAGGCAGAGAAAGGTCAAGAGAGCACGAGGTGACAATTAGGAGCAGTCATGGGAGAGTCACATGTTTTCACAAATGGTCTGCACTTAGATGGTGGGAAAGCAGTGACTCACCATCCATCCAGCTTGACATCATGAAGAACCATTTAATAATGGAAATTGTCCCTTCATGATTGAATTCAGCTCCTTTGCATTGTCTACAGCAGCTTTTACTCAAGTGGAGGAACAAAACTCGATGTTTTCAACTCCTCCATCTGGTTCTTCACCTGTCTTTTCTGTCTGTAATCCTTTAGCTAGTCAGCTTTATAAGGCTTTCCCTGAGTTATGTGAGCAAATAAGGCCTGAAGAGTCAGACCCAAGAAGGTAGCATCAACTTATATCCAGTTGGTCAGAAGCACAGGTTAAAGCAACCTGTGACTCAGAGTTGGTGTGTGAAGAGAGGGTACCGTTGAAGGATGGAGCTCCTACCCCACGGTTCCTGGTTGTATCTGCAGGTACATGGTGCCAGTAGAGGGTACTGTTGAAGGATGGAGCTCCTACCCCATGGTGCCTGATTGTATCTGCAGGTGCTTGGTGCCAGAAGTGACTTAGATTGTAAGGCATCTAAGTTAATGTCTGCTGAAGGACTTCCTGGTTTGTGGGAACACTTCTCACACAACTGGTGTCAGAAGTGTGTATGTGAGAGAAATACCTTGAGGTATTGTTTCAATCCTGAGAATAATGTGCCTCTTGTAGACACACTATTTGCCCTAAATCTTAAATGTGAATCTTGTATGTCTAAAAGTTCTTATTTTCAGAAGATGCTAATAACTTCTTGTCTAAACTGACAAAAGATTAAGCAAAACCCAGAAGTCGTATGAGGAGGAAGGATTGTCATGAGATTGTTTCTATTGGAGAAAAGACTGTGGCAAAGTTCTGGTAGTTCTTTCAAACTCAATCTGGACAGACTCAAGGATGTTCTCCATGATGGCCAAAGACCTCATTAGCCAATTGAGGAAATTCATTGTGAATATCACTTGTTTGCTTACTCGTTGGGCAGATTATACTCCCCGTGTGGAGGTGGATTTGACCATCATTATTCATCCTAGAGAAGAAAGCTGGGTGTGGACTATGGCAAAAGAGATTTCCTCCCTTTTGGGAGAGCTGAGATATGAAGGGGAAGAGAGAAAAGACTCTGGTGTAGGTTGAGCAAGGCTCATAGCCACATGGATGGTGTTCATAAGCAAGGATGGTCCTATTGGTATATTTTAGATCTCTGGTCATGACTTCTAGCATGGTTTGAAATTCTTGTAGCTGGTATATCAGAAACAACTTTGCTTTTATCTCTCATTAGATTTCCTTAATGGAGATGGCCCTTTTCCTACTTTTGGATGAGAACTCAGGCAACCAATGGTGACAGATAATAAAACAAACAATGGTCACATGAAATTCTAAGTTTCATCTCTGTGGTGTTTGTGTTTTCTATCTTCTTCCATGTAGGGCCTTCTGTATGCTAATGTGTGCTCCAGGGAGGGAATACATAATCAGCTACTTCTCTCTCTGCTCACATCTTTTTTCTACCCAGCAGTTACTCTTACTAAACCCTTCTGCTTTGAAGCAAGAAGAGGAAGGAAATAAAATGGGGATAGAAAAGTTCTTACTTGACCAGAGATATAGTAAGGCTGTTGCAGATTCTCTGTACAAATCTTTTTTCTCACTAACCCTCTCATGAGATCAGTAGAGAATCCCTGCCAGATTCCTGTGGTCCTGCTCCCTTTGGTATAACGTCTGTTTAGTCTAGAATTGCTCGGGCCAATGTTCTTTGGTTCTGTGAAGAAGGTGAGTGCCTTGTGTCCCAGACACGGCCTCTGCTGTGCTGCCCTAAGCTACATTAGTGTTCTCCTGAGAGTCAGACATCTATTGCTCTGTGTTTCTGGTTGTTAGGGGACACATGTCAAACTGTGTGAGTAGTCTTGTTGAAGTCTTTCTCATGGACTGAATTTGCTGTTTATTGCATTCCTCTTCATTGGTTCTTTTTTCAACCCTTCTTTTGCTAAATTACATCTGCAAATTGTTGTCTCGTTAAGCATCCATCAGGTTTTAAGTGTTTTTATGATGGCAGTGTTGTTTGCTGCCTATAAAAATTTATATTGTCTCCCCCCTTTAGCCCTAGAAGACACTCCCCTATGGTCTTGGAGCATATACCATTGAGGAGAGTCTGCCATTAGGATGCTTTTAAAATTGTATCACTATTCTCTTTGAATTCTGTTAGCTTTTACACTTTTGTTTTTTAAATGATGTATTCATTTGTTCTACAACTTTGCTATACTCTGTCAAGGTTGATCTTATTTTTATATATCCTTCTCTATACCTAATATATGCATTATAATATAGAAGCTCTCTCTGTCTTCTCAAGCCCTAAATACATTTATTATACCCCCACCACTAATCCAATCTTCATTTCTCCTAACTTCTCATTCATTTTATTTTTAATTATTTTATGTGTGTGTATCTCTGTGTGTGTGTATAAGCATGAGTGTGAGTATCCATGGAGGCCAGAAGAGAGCAATGGATCTCTTGGATCTGGATGAAAGGTCATTGTGAGCTGCCCAGCATAGATGCTGAGAATTGAACTTGGATCCTCTGGAAGAGCAGTACACTCTCTTAACTGGTGAGCCATCTCTTCAGCCCTCACATTTTAATATCTTATTGCTTTATGCCTTAATATCAGAAAATGCCTGCACCAACTTACAAAATTCACCCTGTCTTGTCTGGCATGCAATTGCCATGCTAACTGAACATGTGCACAGCAGAACTGTGTTCATTTGTTATCGGATCATACAAAGTTAGGCCATGGTTCTGCTAACTAACTTTCCTTACAGTACCATGAAGGAGGACGACTTGTATATCCACTTCATCAAACGTTCTTTTCACCTTCTGTGACTGTAGTTTTTCATTTATAGGATGTCTAGTTGCTTATTTTTCTTACCCATTGATTCTTAATTTAATCTGATTTTTCTATCTTTCTAATAATTTTAAAAGTATGTAATTGCTTCATTACTTTCTTGAGGTTCTTAAATATACTCATTCTAAAATAATTTTCAAGAGCAGTTTGGAACTATGTTTTAAACACATTTAATTAATTTTCTGCTGTTGAGTTTGTTCCCTAGACCTTGCTATTCTTCATGTTCTATTTTTTTCCTTTTATTAGATTGGCCTGCTCTATATAGCCCAGGCTGGCTTTTGATTCACTCCTGAGTGCTGGGATTTCATGTATGAGCCACCAAACCCATCCTTGTTCTGAAGTTTTCTTTGCACATTTATCTGGTGTGGAAGTTTCTTCCCTCCTTTCCTCAATGCTGATTCTATCCTTGTGGCACTTTTGGAATTTGCCTCCACGACTGTCAGGACTTGCAACCTACTGGGTGTGCACTAGAAGCTCAGAGTTCCTGTCCTGCAGTCCTACTGAAAACAACAGATCCAGTCATTCAGTCTAGAATGCCAGCTTTTGTCCACATGCCATGTTCTGCTTCCTCTAGCCCCCGTACACACATGGTTTACAATGCCACCTTTTATTGTGAACTAGCTCTGCCCTATAGCTTCTCTTTCCAGTGTAAAATTAGATGTGATTCTTTGCTTTGCATGGGGTACTTTCACTTCTATTACCCTAAGCATTATCAGGCACCATCTAACTTTGACAAAGGATTCCTCTGTGGTGTGCAGTCCTGGCCATCACTCTATATAGTAGATGAGTGCTGCTAAGCGATGATGGTTGCTCGTTTGTTTTCTGGGCGAGGCACAGGGATGAACACAGCTTATTGGCATGTCTTGAGTCCTTCTCATGTCTTGGTTTCATCTTGTATCCCCCAGTGTTAGTTTTATTTCTAGGTCCAATGTGGCATAAGATGTGTGAATTTGTTTCTTATAACTTTCATGTCTTTCTGTTCTAGAGTCTCATAACCTTGAAATTCCGGAGAGCCTTTTTCATATCTGTCTTCTTAT
>LOJH01046771.1:0-13334 GCA_001685095.1 Ellobius talpinus
GGCACCAGGCCTGGCTCCTCTCCATCACTCAAGGGTGTAGGAAGATATAAGAGCAGAGCTCCCAGTTCTTCAGTCGCTGGAGACCAGGAGAGTGGGGATCCCCAGCAGCCCGACGCCAAAGCATCTTCCTGTCCACTGTGGAGGCTTTGGAATCCAGCCAATTCCCAGCGTCTCCCAGCCTGGCCCCCGTGTACCAGCTCTCTTTCCCATTTGCCAGAGATGCCTTCCGAATATACAAACCAGTGTGGGCCCCTCTCCCACCTCCACACTGTACACAGGAAAGGACACTCCTATAGCCACCTCGGCCTTGCCTGAGTCCATCTGGCCGCCTCTCACACACACGTTCTCACTTGTCCTCAACAACTTAACTGCTCATTCCTTAAAGCCCACTTCAAATGCCCACTCCTAAGTTTTTCCTTCCTGTGGAGTCCAGCGTGGCCTCTAACTTGTAGCCCAGTCTGGCCTTGAACTGATCCCCTGCCTCCAGCTTCCTGGTGCTGGATGGCAGTTGTGCACCGTTATCCTAGGCTGCATGAATTTTAGAAGCGTCTCTCTGAAAAAGCTATTTATTTCTATCTTATGTATGAGTGCACTGCATGTACACCTGCAGGCCAGAAGAGGGCACCAGATCTTATTACAGAGGGTTGTGAACCACCATGTGGTTGCCGGGAATTGAACTCAGATCCTCTGGAAGAGCAGCCAGTGCTCTTAACCACTGAACCATCTCTCCAGCGTCTCTCTTTGGGAGGCTTTTGTCCTAGGTATGAGCTATATATTATTCTGATTTTCCTGCTTCCATCTATAACAAGATAAAGTTCTTATCCACTCTTAGCGCTACTGGGAGCCCACCTAAGCTCTCCCACTGAAGCACCCAAGGGACCACATGGCTCATATATGGTCCCTAGGCCTAGAGTGTGACCTCTACCTGCCTATAAGACAACGGGACAAGTAACTCCTGAAGTAGGCTCTGCCTCCATCTTCCCCTCCCAAAATATTGGCTGTCCAATGTTTTTTAAATCTTTTAAAAAGATTTTTATTTATTATGCACACAGTGTTCTGTCTGCAGGCTAGAAGAAGGCAACAGATCTCATAACAGATGGTTGTGAGCCAGCATGTGGTTGCTCAGACTTGAACTCAGGACCTCTGGAAGAGCAGCCAGTGCTGTTAACCTCTTAACCATTTCTCCAGGCCCTGGCTGTCCTATTTCTTTTGGGTTTTGTTTTGTTTGTTTGTTTGTTTTTCGAGACAGGGTTTCTTTGGAGCCTCTGCTGGGATTAAAGGTGTGCACCACCACTGCCTGACTTTATTTCTCTGGTTTTACTGGGCACCCAAGTCTAATGGTGCTGCAAAGCCTAGTTGCAGATGGACAGGGGAAAGGGGGCCTTGCTTCCTGCAGAGTCCAGAGGTTTTCCTGGTAGTTTTGGGTCCCACCTAGTCCTCACTCATCTAGGCTGAGGCTTGCGGGCAAAATCATAAATTTGGGAGACAAGAAGAGAGATAAAGATCATTTGTTGAAAATGGTGTCATCAATCACGTGCTAGAAAGAATGCATACAAGAATTCCCCAAACCTGGGTGCTCAGATGCACAGCTCACCCGCTAGTCAACTCCTCCCTCTGCTGGAGGTTGCTAGAGGTTCACTCTATCCTCTGTGTTCTCAGAGTCCTAAAGCCCCTTCCTCTTCTACCTGCCAAGAGCCTTGTGGTGGGGCAGGACACCCCCGCCCACCACCCACCCTATTAAAGATTACGTTTTTTGAAAGAGCCTGGAGGGGAGATTCCCAAACTCCTAGTTTCTGAGTTTCAGGTTGAGGACAGCCAGATAAATAATGGCTTGCCAAATTAATTAATTATTTTATTAGCCTGAGTAATTGTTAATCAGGCCATTAATCACCCAGCTGTGTCCCATGAATAGCGATTAGTCGGGGGATGGGTCAGGAGAAGCAGGTCATAGCTGTGAGGTCTGCCAGGCTCTGCTTTCCTCAGTCCTCAGAGAGACCCTCACACCCAGGCATGGATGTGGGTCTGCCTGGATTCCTTTGCCCTCTCCCTTCGCTGTCTGAGGTCACATGGGATAGGAGCACATCCACAGGTGACAGGAAGTGAAAATGGTATGGAGCTAGGGCTGGAGGTGTCAACATGTGCCGGACGTCTCCACAGCTGCAGTCCTGACTGATCACGGACATATGAAATGGCTGATTGTATTGGCTCCGAGTTTTGCCCATAAAATAATGTTTTAATGGGATGGAGCAATAGCTTGGTAGATAAGAACACTCGCTGTTTTCTAGAGGATCCAGGTTCAATTCCCATCACATAGCAGCTCTCAACGGTCTGTAAGTTCATTTCTGTAACTCCATTTCCAGGGAATCCAGTGCCCTCTTCTGGCTTCTGAGAGCAGCAGGTGTGAGGCACTCCACAGGAATGCATACAGGTGAAAACACGCAGACACAGACAGTAGTAATGAAATAGCTTTTAAAAAACCCAATGTGGTGGTAGCATGGAGATGCCAGCCACACATGAGGGAGGATGGAGGGCACAGCGAGGAAGGAAGGTTAGGGCAGCAGGACTGAGGTACTGAAGACAGACTGGCTCTTCACCTTGGAGTTGGGAACTTGCCCCTCTGGAACTGATGCCTGGGGACTCCCTTCTGCTCCCAGGACCTCTGTCCCAACATCAGCAATGGACCCAGCTCTTGACTCTCAGTCCCTTGAATTTCCTGGGACTCTGTCACTGCCCATGGGGTTGGAGTGTGTGAGATGGTAGAGCTGGTGAGGCGATGGCCTGCACCTCTTTCTCATCTCCATCCCTCACTTCAGGCCCAATGGTGCCTTCTTTCCCTGGACCAGGTGCCTCTGCTGGAGCCCTCCCCTGTTTATGGAGGTCCCTGCTTTGTATTTATAAGTAGATTACAACCTGCCCAGGGCAGCTGCACTTGGGGGGCTGTGTTTACTTAGGAGTGAGGGAGGCTGTTCTGGCAGGCCAGACTACAGCTCAGGGAGATGGGTGGGCTAAGGAGGGGGCAGCCGAGACACAGGCACACTGGGAAGCAGAGGGACACCTCCATCCTGCTTGCTCCCAAGTCTACTGGAAAAGAGGTTTCCCATGCCAGGTCCACCTGTTTGGGGCTCAGGATAAAAATGGAGAAAGAGTTTTCCTCTGGTCTCAGACAGGGAGGGCCTGTTTGGTCATCCCTGCTCAATGTTCCTTCCAGCAGAGCTCTGGGGGTAGGGCTGAGGGTCAGAGGTGGGCAGCTTCTGGCAGGACAGAGCCATGACATAAACAGGGCCTGGATCCCAGCCTCTTGTTTGGAATTCTCGGTAGCTGGAGTGGTAGTGTGGGAGGGAATGGTTGGGCGGTTGGTGGGAAAGGGAGTGGAGAGGGCAGGGTAGACATCAGGGAGGGTGGGGGCGGGGGCACAGCGCCATAGACTGTGACTTACTGAAGGACATATGGACCTTTCAAGAAAGGTCTACTGCCCAAAGTCCCTTGAGCTTGCATGGCACCCTGTCTTCCGGAATCACCCAGTGTGTCCTCTGAACTGACACATGCAGGCCTGCGTGGGAAGCAGGGAGAAAGGGGTGGGCTGCAAGGCTCAGGGTCTGGGGCCACAGCCTATTGGCTTGCAGCGTAGGCCAGAAGGCAGACAGTGACCAGTGTTAAGGCCAGGTTGCCTGCTCTGGCATTCACTTCTGTCTGGAAATTGCTGTCTTCAGCAGACATTGAGCAGTAGCTCCAGACTCTGAGATGTTAACGCTGCTAGAGTCCTGCCTTTGCCGGCAGGAAGAGCTTCTCCTTCGACCCATCCCTAACCTACTGTGTGTGCGCTTGGGTGGTGGGGACTGGGGTGGGGGTGTGAGGAGTTGGGGTGTATAGAAGGGTAGGGTTTGCTCCACATCTCTGATGGCCCTGTCCCCAGATCTTCAGGTCTCCAGTGGCATCACAGACCTTCCTATAGCTATGATTGTCCACCCTCCCGGTTCTTCCTCAGTCAGGGGGCATCTCAGGAAAAGGTCATGGAGTTTTTTCTCTTACTCCCACTGCTGAGCTGACGAACTACTTGGTGCCCTTGCAGCCCTTCCTCAAGGGTGCCACTCCACCTGTCCAAGATTTCCCATAGAGCCTGATTCCTACACCCAAACCTTGCTAGTCTGCACTTCTGTGACTCTTTTGCAGATTCCAGTGCACCTTAGGTAACATGGAGAGGAGCCCCTTCCAGTCACAGGCTCCTAGACTGTCCTTGGCAGAGAGTGCAGTTCTCTGCACTGCCAGCAGAGGGCAACAAGCATACAAGTAGGGTCGAGGGTGCGTAGGGGAGCTAGAGGTCCACCTCAGGAGTCTGACTAGCTTGGTAGGAGAGTCAGCAGAACGTTTGTAGGGCTGCTGATCAGGATCTGGTTCTTTGCCTTATTTACAGACTCCATAAAGCTAATCATATCAGCTATAATTTGAGGCAGGAAGTTTGTACCTGACCTGCCACATTCTCAAAAGAACTGTGAGGAGCTATGATTTCCATTCTTCTTGGAAGAATGAACTAAAGCTGGGGAAGGTTAAACCACGCAACCCAAGGTCACACAGCTAGCAGGGGCACTAGGTGGCTCTGCATGGGGGGTCCTGCTCCTCCAGCTCAGTGTGCTGCCTGCAGGCCCCACGTCCCAGCCTCTTCTTTCCGGTGCCCAGCAGGGTTCAAAGGACAACTGGGCGGGGAGCCCCCCCCCAGCCTCCTAGCCTGGCCAGATGCCTTTGGGGCCTGGAGATGAGGACCGGAGAATGGGACAGCCATAAACCGCATCGTGACTGGGGTGGCTGTAAAACTAGCCCGGGCCCAGGCTGGAATGCGCAAGAATCCTGGAAGGATTTTCCGCGGGGTCTGGCTGATAACACCTTTGGGGGCCTGGGGTCAAAGGGGAATCTGCCCGCCTTCCCTCCCACAGCCCACGGTTCTGCAGCCGTCCAGACAATAGTCTGGAGATATCGGTCAAATGTCTGTCTCCCAGACCCTTCCTGTTCTTTCCCAGAAGTAAAGGTCCTCATCTGAGCCTGCTGGCTGTGTAACTTGGGGCTTCCCCGCCTTTCTCCCCTTCCCTATGAAACGGGGACCACTGTGACCACAACCCTCAGGTCTGAAAAGCACGGAATACAGGGCCTTGCTCACAATAGCACTGTGTTCCTTATTTCTTTTCTGTAGAGAGATCAGGTTCAGCGGAGGAGTGTCCTTCTCGTTCTTTTCACAGACCTTCCTAGGATCCAGGAAGGAAGCCCTTAGACAGGGTGAGCTAAGGACCAGGTGAAGCTGCTCAACCTACCTGCTTCAGCAGGCCAGACCCCCTAGCCTAGCTCCGCAGGAGAGGCTGCCACGCCGCACTTGGGCAGCAGGGGGCAGCAGACACCCGGCCTGTGGCATCCAGAAGTGGTGTGCCAGCCGACCTGGCACTGCATATAGCAAGATTGAGGAGAGCAAAGGGGAGACCAGGGCATGCGAACAGCAAGGTCGGGTCAATGTCCTTACCTCCGAACCTATGTGTGTACGAGTGAGGTAGGAAAGTGCTTTTATTCACTGTGACCCAGGCGACATGCACAGAGGTCGTGTGTGTCTTAGAATGCACCCAACCACCGAGTTATCATCCTATTATGGTCAGAGGGTACTCGGGTTGTCTGACGGTCCAGTCCCTTCGTCTTGAGATGAAGTAGCTGAGACTGGGAGAAGGTCAGGCTGCTCACCCAGGCTTCCAGCAATTCGTCCATTTCCACTGAGGTCTCTCCTGTGGTGTGGTTGGTGAAGGAGAAGAGGTATCCATCTTCCCTGTGCAGCTCAAACGGGGAGCCTGCTCCAGGGTGCTGAGCGTACTCCTGCTGTGCCACCAGCTCTAACAAACTCTCCTGCCTCTGCCTTACGGCCCAGATGAACAGTGTGAAGGCACTTTTTCCCTTAGACTCCAGGTGTTTGGAGCTGGGCAGGACATCTGGTGATAAAAATACAAATCTCATCGGGGCAGTGGAGCACACCTTTAATCCCAGCACTTGGGAGGCAGAGGGCAGAGGCAGGCGTATCTCTGTGAGTTCGAGGGCAGCCTGGTCTGCATTGTAAGTTCCAGGACAGCCAGAGCTATATAATGAGACCCTGTCTTGAAAAAACCAAAAAAGAATATAAACTTTTTTTTTAAATTGGAAGCTCATAATCCAATCTGGTTCAAATTGACCATGTAGCTGAAGATGACCTTTGACACTGCTGGTCCTTCTGCTTCCAGGTCTCCTGCCTTCACAGCCTATGTGCTAGTCTTACCTATGTTTCCCACTATGCCTAGGCTAGAACTTAGAAACCATACACACTAGGCAAACGCTGTACCTATCCTCAGCCCAAAAGCCAGTATTTTTCCCACCATCATTACCGCTGACATTTGTAGAGTTTATTCCCACACACATCAGATCATTTAATTGGTTTATCTCTCAACAGCCCCACAAGGGAGGCATTTTGACCCTTCACCCACTATATGAGATATCAAGGTTCAGAAGGGTCAAGGATCTAGTCTGAAATCACACAGTCAGCCAGTAACCAGACTGTCCTGACTGAGCACCAACTTCCAACCATAGTGTGTCTGACCCAATGGCACCAGCCGTGTGACAACTGGATACCCGCCAGATGGTGCCAACCTCTTTTCACTCTTCATTGGCTGGAATCCGTAGCTAAAGCCTGGGGGAGAATTTTGAAGAGGGGTGAATGGAAGCTTCAACCAATAACCAGAGGGGATGGAGTCGGGGCAGGGATAGGTCCAAACCTCTCAACCTGGTTGTCTGGCTCCAAGTTACTCCACAGTCTGTCTTTACCAAAGTCACAGGCCACAGTGAAGTAGATTCAGAAACAAAACCTGGATTCCTAGAACTGCTCTTCTAGAGGACTCAGGTTCAATTCTCAGCACCCACAAGGCTGCTCACACCCACCTGCAATTCCAGCAGGCACCCTGGAGTGGACTCCAGTTTGAGCTGACACCCTTTTCTGGCCCCCTTAGGTGGTTCACAGAATCACATTAAGGCAACCCACAGTCAGTCAGTCAGTCGTCAGTCAGACAGAAAGACACACGCACGCACACGCGCACACACACATACACACATGCCCACACTGGACTCAGCCCAGTTCTCTGCGTTGCTCTTGGGAAGGCCATGGTGTTCTGGGAAGGCAGGCTCCTAGGCAAGGTTGGACAACAAGGTAATTGGGTCTTGGTTTCTTACTCTGCTTCTTTCACCTTTCTGCTGCTCATTGTCTGTCCTCTCTCAGCCTGGGCATCTCCTCTTGTCCCTCTGCTTCCCAGTGGGTTCTAGGCCACTTGTTCCCAGCCTGCCTGGACCAGCTGGTAGGTGTGACTTTGAACAGCACTGGGCAGTCTTCTCTGCAGCACCGCTGCTGCTCAGGCTCTCTTGCTGATCCTGACAGGATGACTCCTGCACCAGCTTCCTGCAGGGCTGCACAGCTGCCAGACTGAGGAGGCATCGCTCAGGGAGGGAGGGGCACCCAGGCTGGGAAGGAATGCAGCAGCCTGGCCCTATTGACTGCCCCCTGACTCATCCCCCAGTGTTCTCCCTGCCCTGCCTCCAGTGCAGCTTCAGGATCCATCATGCCCTGGCTTGTCATGCAACTGGGCAGCTAAATTTCAGAGCTACAGTACAGAATTAGCCAGTCCAACTGAGGGAGAGCTGGGGCCCTGAAAACCAACAGATCTCCCCTGGTTTTTCCAGATCCTGATGATATTCTACTCCAGTGTCTGGGAGTCCTTCCTGCACTGCAGATGCTGGGCTGGGCTCAGAAGGCCAAGCCTCTGGTTCAGGAGACTAAAGGGACAGGGGCCCCATGATCAGAACTAGGAGCAAGATCAGGGTCTCTGGAGTGGGACACTGGGAGGCAGGACAGTGCATGTCCCCTTCTTGGTGGGTGGAGACTGGCTTGCAGCTTGATGGGGACCTGACCGTGTTTCCCTTTGTGTGTCAGCGCAAGTCCACACGAGTGGATCTGGGGTGACATAATCAGGTGTGGAGCACTAAGGGTCAGAGGTCTCTGCCTCCCTGTGCTACCACTCAAAACCCCAGAATCGGGATCTTAATGCTCCACACCTTCAGCACTGATGCTCTGCTCAGTCCACGTGGGGAGCCCACTGCGGGTGCTGCGGTCAGTCCACGTGGGGAGCCCACTGCGGGTGCTGCGGTCAGTCCATGTGGGGAGCCCACTGCGGGTGCTGCGGTCAGTCCACGTGGGGAAGCCAGTGTTGGCGCTCTTAGGCTGCATCACCTCAGGACAGTTAGGGACCATCCCTAGCCGTTTCCATCTGAGGTCCAGCCATGTCTTGTCTACGGCCTTCTCTCTGCTGTGGGTGTCCATTCCTCCTTTTCTGATGGACACAACTGTCCCTTTCTTATCTGCTGTCTCTTTCTCACTGTCGTTTTGCTTTTTAATTAGCTAATGTATTTTCAGAGAATGTCATCATGAACCCTTTCTGGGAAGTCTTCTCTGTGGTCTGTCTCAAGTCTCTCCTCCAAAGCAGCCCGCATCTGGATTCATCTCTCAAAGGGGAAGAAGACAGCCACAGGTGTCCCCTTGACTGTCACAGCTTTCTGGTGCCATCCTGTCTCCTGCCCTCTCCTTGTGTTTATCTCTCTTTCCTCTTCAGAGTTCCCAAACTCTTTCTATGGTTTAAAACAGCTGAAAAGCAAAAATAATCCCATAGTGAAACCCTCTAGGTTAGATATCTGGAAGGACTTCCAAATAGCCCAGGAGTCCTGAAGAGGGAGCTGGTCTGGGTTAAAGCCTCCCCCCCAGTCCCTTCTTGCCATCCACTTTCTACACAGTGAGGGTCCTTCACCTCCGTCATGAATGCTGGCAAGGATACAAGGCTCGCGGTATCTTCAGGGCCCCACCAGTGCTGCAGGCCCCCTGCTTGCCCTTGCCCTTTGTAGCCGTTCTAATGTGTGCTGTCCATCTACTCAGTCATCGTCTCAGGGCCAGTCTCTGGGTGCCTGGGAGGTATGGGGATACGCCTGTGGATTCCGTGGTGTGGGAGGCTGGGCACGCCCCCAGAGGATCTGCCCCAGAGGATCTCACCCGAGCAGCAGCTCTTGTGGCCTTGGGGCAGCCTGACTGACCACCAACACACCCACATGGTGCTGAGCAGACACTCACAGACCACACTGTCTTGAAGGCATAGCAGGAGGGTTTGAATCTTCTGGGTCTGTTTGTGATTCCCTCTAAGGGCTCCTGGGACAGACAGACACACACACACACACACAATCTCACAGGGAGGGGTTTAGAAGGGTAAAGCCCACTGCACCCCTGTGGCCAGTACCTGAGTCTTTACCCTCATTACATGCCAAACAGCCCTGGTTGCCCTGGAAGTCACTCTGTAGACCAGACTGACCTTGAGTTCACAGAGGTCCGCCTGCTCTGCCTTCCAAGTGCCAGGACTAAAAGAGTAAACCTCCACATTAGACTTTCGTGCTGAAGTCTTAACACAGTAGGCCAGTGTAGTGAAAGGGGAGTAGTTTCACCCGGTAATCTCAGCACTTGACAAAAACAGGAGGATTGGAGCCAGCGGCTCCCCTCCCCCTCAGTCTCTCCCCTCAGGGCTGAGATCACAGGTGTGCCCGCCCTACTGTGCAAGAAATCATCCAAAATCAATTTGATCTATTTGGATGGAAGAGGAAATTGAAGCCCAAGGGGAGATGAGCCAAGGTCTGGTAGCTATGAGAACCGAAGGCGTTAGGCTGTGTCCTCCACTCAGGGCTGGGGCTGACTATCCCCGGGGCTCACACCGCAGCAGCCTCCCTAGCAGCTGTCCAGGCCTCACAGCCAGTCTGGGTGTAAGGCGGCGCCACCCGTCCTGTCCTGAGTGGCCACAAGGGGGCTCCGGGGCCAGGCTTTCTCCGTCTCTTGGCTGGAGTTGTGAGGACGACAGCGACGCCAGCCAGCACGCAGAGCTAGCTTCTTTGCACCTCGGGTTACTCCTGCCCCTATAGCTGCCACCGAGGGGCCCGTACCAGCCCTGACGCTGCCAGACCCAAACAGACTTTGGCTTCACTTTCCTATCCCAGAATTCCTTCCATGTCTCAGTCAGTAAGTCCTTCCATTTGTCTACCCTCCATTTCAGCTTCAACTGAGGAAGACAGGAGGAGGTGGACGCTACTGCTTCCTCCTCACCACCCTCCTGATGCTCCTCCCTTGCCCTCAGCCAGGTCTTCCTTCCTTTTCTTCTTTTCGTCTCTTCCCGCTTCCACATTCCCCCCCATCCAAGGCGAGAAACTATTCTTCTCTGGCTCTGTTTTGTGGATGCTGAACCTTGAAAATAGAGTATCAGGAAAGATGTAAATTAGGTACCAGGAAGGACTTCCTAACAGGGCCAGGAGCTGCAGGGTTTGGCGAACTGAAGGAGACTGAACGCAGGCAAAGGGCTTGTTCCTCTGGAGCAGGCTGTGACTCAGCGGGGTCAGGGAGAGTATTGTGACCCACAGGTCCCCACCTACATTCTCTCGGGAAGCAGAGGGGCAGCATCGCTTCATGGGGTCTGGAACAACCAGGGACACACCTGAGCCCTCTGCCAGGGTCAGAAGACAGAAGACAGAAACAGCTTTCACAGTCACTGGTGAGCCCTGGAGGCCCAGACGGCCAGAGAGAGGCCAGCAGCCTCCTATGCTGGAGTGAGCAGGCCTGCCTGAGCCGGAGGACTATAAGCCACACAACCAACCGGCCTGTGCACCACCCAACTGTTCCAGCGGACAGGTGACAACCCTCTGCCTCCCCTTCTTTCCAAGGCCAGGGATAGGGCAGGGGGGAGATGCATCCAATTCTCAGGCAGAAAAACTGGCTAGGTCTGTGTGGTGGTTCCTGCCAGGAGGATCACTGCAAGTTCCAGGACAGCTGAGCCACACTGGCCAACTCCCAAACCAAATCGAAAAATCAGGGTAAGAGTGACCAGGCCCAGCTGGATCTACGCCAGCCAGGGTCAAGGCTCACTTCTTCCTGACTCTGCCCTCCACCGACCCAACCCCCAAGGCTCGGTCCCCCGTCCGGCTCCGCCTCTTCTCTCGTTGCTTTGGGTGCTCTGCTACTCTTTCTTTCGCGCCTCCCATCCACGCTCCCCTAGTTTCTCTCCCCCCCCTTACTCCTGACCCTGTCCTTCCACGCTTCCTTGTGAGAAGGGGCCATTCAGGAAACCAGAAAGTGTCCCTCGCACACCTGGGACCCCAGCCTGGTTCTGATTGGCTTGGTTGCTATCCCTCCCTGACCTTCTCAGGGGTGCTCCCCTTCTTGATGACTAGGAACGCTAAGGAGATCTGAGCCGCATCTCCCAGTGGTGTGTTCCAGGAAAGTTGCACTCTGTGAGACCCCTGCCTGGTGCTGGGTGCTCGTGTGGAGGAGGAACATTCGGGAAGGCTTCCCAGGGGAGATGACTGTTGAATGGGTTTTGAGGGATGCACTGGAGTTTACCAGGTTCATAGGAGGCGTGCGGGGGGTAGGCAGTTCTATTCGAAAGACCAGACCACCATGGGTTGGTCCTTAAGCTGCCCAAGCCCTGTGCCGTCCCCTGGTGACAGGCCAGATGCGGACACTTTTAGAGGGGCCTCTCGGCACACGGACAGGCCAGCGCTTGAGGCTTGGGTAGCCAGAGAAAGCTTCCTGGAAGAGGCTGGCTGCGCTTGGGTTAAACTGTGTAAGTGTCGGGGAAGCCGAGGACCAGAGACTGCAGCTCGGGCTCCTGGGCTTGGCAGGGGCTCCTGGGGTCTGGATGACTTTAATCTGCTCAGGGGGGACTTGGGCTGCGGTGAGCAGTGACTCCCCCAGGCTCCATTGGGCGTCTTTCTCCCGCCCGCCCTTCCTCAGCTCTCCTCGGCCACCCGGGCCTTGCTTGAAGTCCAAGGCAGGGGTGGACCGCAGTGTCCCAGGGGGAGGAAAGGGATCTCGGACACGCAAATGAGATGCAAACGACGTACCGGCCACACCTACCCTCTGGGCCTCGACGAGCCACTCCCGCGCTTCCCAGCCCTGAGCCTGGAAGGACCTGGGCGCAGTCAAGCTGTCCTGGGCCTTCTCCCACACTAGCCGAGTCTTGGAGTCCCGGGTGGTGTCTGATTCCCAGAGCCCGGGAGAAGGGCAGGCCAGGAGGTGCGGGGGCTGGGCCAGGGTCACAAATAAGGGAGACAGGAGGGCAGGCACCGTGAGCTCGAAGGCTGGGGAAGGACCCGCAAGAAAATGACAGCGCCGAGAGCCGCTGCTCACCAGGGACCCCAGCCACATTCCTGGAGAGCCTTGAGTGACATGGGCAGGCGGAAGGGCTCGCTCACGTGCGCCGCCGGGGGACGTGCAGCTGTCTCTACTTCTCGGCTGTCTGCTTGTCCCCAGCCACAGTACTTTTGCCTGTCCAGCGCTTTGTGTTTCTCTTTGTCTGCCAGTCTCTCTCCCATCCCCCTTTCTTCCTCTGCCCGCTGCCTGTTGATCCAAACCTCGCTGTCAGGACCCTGTGTCCTGGCCTCCTTTCTTGCTGAGTCTGGGGCTCCATTTCCTCCTTTTTAGGGTGGCCCAGCTGTCTGCCTTCCATCACGTTTGTAAAGCTCAAGGGTATGGGCAGGCTGTATGTGGACTACTCGGGCTTCGTAACAAAGGATGTAATGTATGCGAGAGACCACATGGCTCTTCCAGGATAAAACAAGAAGATGCAGCATGAGGCACAATTGGTAGATATTCAGAAGGACATCCCAGAAGGGAGATCTACAGCAAGGTTAAACGAACACCATTATACTCTCCATCAGTAGAATGAGCAACAAAATCTAGCCGCCCTAAAAGAAGGCAGCAGGGACTTGTACAGGGCACACCCCCTGCTAGACTGCCACCTGCACAAGCTCTCAGGTGGGGAAGAGGCGTTCGGGCAGCGCCGGCTCCCCACCTCCATCGCCTTTCTCACATCTTCAGCCCAGGACCCCCGCCGGCCTCCTGCCGCTCTGCGAGATGGCTGCTGGGGACGGAGTGATGTATGGAACACAGATAAAATGTCAGCAGTTCTAAATGGGTCCGGAGAAGCAGCCGTGGGGGGCGCGTGGGACCTCACCCCCTCCTTCCGAGCCCCGCGGCCTGAGCCCAAATGAGGTTTTGAAGAGGAGCCGGCGGGCGGGGCGGCGGCCGGGCGGGGCGGCGGGCACTGATGTATGGCGGTTTCATAACTTCCTCGGTATTAAAGGCGGGTTCACGCGGAGGGCAGCGCCATCAATCATCGGCCTCAATGGGCTGGGATCCTCCGCCAGGCGCGCGACTGCGCGGCCCAGCCTGCGCGGGGGGTGCGGGAACCCTGCCGCACGCAGGAAGCTGT
>LOJH01046773.1:0-13334 GCA_001685095.1 Ellobius talpinus
CTATCTATCTATCTATCTATCTATCTATCTATCTATCTATCATCTATCTAATATCTCTTCATCCCTTCTGTTTACTTACATACTTAAAGACAGCTTTAATGTGAGTACTTTTAGATTTTAAAGTTTCACCTCCTGTATTCTTTGAGGGCATGAAGCACGTCTTTTCTCACTTGAAAAGCAAAACTAATTTAATTTTCCTGAGGGAGTCGGAGAGGACCAAAGGGATATTGAAACAGTATCCTCTCTACTTCCCCTCCAACCTTGCGGAAAAGCTGAGTAGTGCAGCCTCATTCAACAGTTGCTATTATCACTTGAAGAACTGCTGAAAATCGGTTCTCCTTGAGTTATCTGTATCAGGAGTAAGTGGAAGGTATTTTTTCTTCTTCCTTATAAAGAACTCCTCCAGACAAAACTGAGAGATCAAGAGATCAGTTGCATCTCAAGATGGCCCTTCCAATCCTCAACGTCTACTTGAAGGATGCTCTTACGATGGAAGGTTCCATTCATTTAATTTAACAAGCTGTTTCTTAACAAGTAAATGTGTTTAATTAATTTTATAAAGCTTCAAATCAGCCATGTACACTATAGGGTGAGTTGACTCGTTCAGTTTTCAAGTACTTGATTGGCTACATGAGACTGGCAGCACTTAGGTCGGTGAGAATAATGAGAAAGAAGGTAACTTCTTTCAAGTACTGATGTTCCTTACTTTAGCAACCTCAAATACTCTAATGTTTTACAATGTAAAAGAAACAATAATGTTGAGAGGATAACTTGAGGAGAATATTTTAAATCAAGGCTACTTCCCCAAAACCAGAAGTGTTCAGTTGTATAAAAGACAGAAGTACATGAAGTGTGATCCTTGAATCAGCAGTATAAACACCACTGGAAAACTGTTAAAATAAAAAATCTGGACCCATAATCTCTAGGATAGGTCGAGCACTTCGTCTCAATAGTACAGTTTGGATTGGTGGCAAGTGACCTACACTGGGAGGGAAGAACGGAGTTTGAACACTGAGCGACCTGGATAACCGTGAGTTCAGAATGAAGGCAACTGGATATTTTGCAGTACCAGCAGCAATAGCAAGAGGGCAAAGGAGTGCGAGCTTATGGTTTTCAATGACAAGTACAGCCTGGAGTTGTATCCCTAGTCCTGTGCGTGCCCTCATCTATTGTTTCGGCTACAGTGTCAAGCTTGGAGCCCAATTTCTCTCTTTGATTACATGGTTGTTTTATATTTTGATCATAAAGCTAAAGATTTCACCCAAATTTAAGATTTTTGAATTAGCTTAAGCTTTTCAAACTGTTTGATATAAAAGATAAAAGCCATTGCTGTCTTTTGAGTATTTCTTCCTCCACCTTCCCTACTGTTTTTGGTTTTGGGTATTTTGAGACAGGAATTCACTATGTAGTCAAACTGGCCACACACTCACAGTCCTCCTGCCTCAACCCCTGAGTGCTGAGATTAAACTCATGTACCACATGCCTTTATAGTATATATATTATTATGTCCTGACTGATATTCACAAACTCTGGAAAGTTGGCCATGTATGTCTACCCATGAATTGGCCATGTATGTCTACCCATGAATTGGCCATGTATGTCTACCCATGAATTGGCCACGTATGTCTACCCATGAATTCAAAGAGAGAAACACAATTCCATTTCCCACTATGAAGTAAAATAAAGAAAACTGTTATCTTCTCAAGCACATGTAATCTGGATTCATCAGTACCAAGCTCTATTTGACAAAAAAAAAATTGTAAAACTGAGGCTTGAAGTAGGTTGGTATGTTTTGAGTGAGAGCACTCAAATGTGTAACATTAGGAACCTCACCATACATGTCCTTTGTTGACATGCTAATCAATGCAAATTCATTCATCAGCCAAATGACCACCTGGCCTTGCCCATGACAAACAAAATACAAAGGCAAACCTGCCGATACTATGAAAGAGGGGTTACCATGCAATGTAGTCTACTTCTTGGCAAAGCATCTTGTGTCATGTGGAAGATGCAAAGATTCATCCATCCAAACTTTTTAAGTTGGTTTGCCACAAGCATGGATGTACAGCTGTAAGAATCCGTGGCTGTGGATCATTTTACATTAGTTCTTAATGAAAGCAGCTACCAAATATTGACCAAAACCTAGGTGATTATGTGTGGGGCTTCTTCTATAAAAACTTACGTGTTTGCAATGCTATGTGGTTTTCTCATGTCCAAGATTCCCACTCTGAGTTCTCCATGTGATAAGAAGAGTCTTCTTAGCAGGCTAGATGATTGGAAATGTAGAAAAATGTTAATTTATAAAGCAAAAATGTTTCCTATATTAATAATACAGCATTGTAAATTTAGAGCATATTTTCTTCTTGTTCATAAGTATTTCACTTCTGTTTATTTGTAAATGCTAATGACATTTAAAAGATTAATCAGTAAAATGCCTGTTATAAATGTATTTAATGTTTTTTCTGATTAAAAGAATTGCCCTAATATACAATGAAATTGGATAAATACTGTGCTAGTTCCAAGAACTGCATATGACTATGCTATCTGTTAGCTGAAGGCCCTGTAACAAGGCTAACAGCTCTGCTTGATGTAATAAAACATTATTGCTATAATAGCTTATGTTATAATGGCCCCTGTGTTCTTAGCCTTCATACAAATTCATATAACCTTTTTCTACATCACAAGAGCAATAAGAGACAGGGTCAGTCTCTGACTCTAGAGAAGGGCTGAAAAAAGCATGTAGGAAATATGTGTGTCCAATTATCAGAAGGCCAAAAAAAGTCCTCATGTTTCTCTAATGACTTTCAATATTTCTCTGCCATCAATATTTTCTGGATAATTCTCAATTTTATTTTAAAACCACAAGAATATTTGTCTGCTGATAGATATTTTCAAATCTACCTGCAAGGTCAATGCAGGTATTTCTTGGTGCTTGGGAGTCTAGTGGTTTTCAAAAGTATGGTTCCAGATATAATATGGGAAAGTAATATATTTCCTTTAAAGATGTTTGTGTTCCGTCTTCTCAATCCCATCAAAATGAGATTGGAAAAAATCTAGTGGAGAAAACTTGAGCATGTTAATGTACAAAACTGTTTCACAGAATATTGATTCAAATTACTCCCAATTCCAACTTCTTATTATATAATTAATCTATCCTGAGGGCAAATATTTTTTCCAGAAGAAACATTATTCCTGTTTACCTCAACACCTTAAGATGTATCATGATCTGTCATTGCCTTGGCTCTTACAATATTTTTAACAAGGTTCATTTTATGTTTCCAAGTCTAATTTTTACCCGGAGGGCAAACTGTCAAATACTTGGTAAAAATGTCACCAAGGATTAGAATTTACTGGGTTGAGCCTATGCAAATTCTACTCTAGTGTCATGGAAAACCATTTATGTGTTTGCTGGAATCCTGTTTATTAAATTAAAAGAAATGGGACTCTCTCCAGATACTGACTATAATTTTGGTCTGCTTTCTCTTGAGCTTTGCGCCTTTGCCATACTCAGAGGAAACTGGAGCAGCCCCTGCATGGCCAAGGCAGCAGCTGGTCAAAGGAAATGTGCTATTCTAGACTCACCAGTATTAAAATATTTAGCTGTATTGCTGGCAATCTGTTTAACAAAGGTCAGTATAATGAAAGTATCTTGAAAATTGCCCTAGAAGAGTAATGGAAAATAATGCCTGAAAATATTCCACAATGAGCTTTTCCTATCTTTGCCTTTCAGAGAGATAAATTGAAATGGCCATGCTGGAAAAGCATTTGGTTAGCTTAAAGGCAGTTAAGGCAGCCTTCTGAAGAAAAAAAATGCTTCAATGAGACAAGTTCCCTTGTCCAAAGAAGGTGAAGAGAATGATTTGTGTTTGTCTAGAAACAAGTGAGTTAAAAAGTTCACAATCTCTGAAGGAAAATATAAAAGCAAATGTACCAGAAGTGGTAGACATAGGAGATATGGGGCTGGCTCTTGTCTTAGAAGTGCCATGCTTTTGAAGTCCTTTGAACCAATAACAGCCAGTTTGGGATCTGGAAGCCATGGGCACCAAGACACACAGGTATAGTATTTAGTCTTTTAGGAGAAACTGAAGCCACCACCTTATCATCTTTGGTACCGGTATTCCTTGCATTGTATTGTCAATGGTTTTGCCTTTGGATAATGAATTAAACTAGTAACTCAGTCCTCAGTCTCCACATGAAAATTCTTGCTTCTCGTGTCTTCCTATCCCCATCCTCACAAATCAACTCTATCTCCATCCTACCAGGTAGATCACACACACACACACACGGGATTCTAAAAAAAATCTTTTAAGCTTATTTTATGTATATGGATGTTTAACCTCTATGTCTGCTTGTGCCACATATCCTTGTCTGGTGCCTTTGGAGGCCAATGGATCCCCTTGATCTGTAGGTTCTGGGAATTAAACCAGGTCCTTTGGAAGAGCAGCCGGTACTTTTAACTGCTGAGCCATCTCTACAGACCCCCAGGGAGGCATTTTTAAGGCTACATGGCAGTTATATATTAAGAAGGTTAAGTGACGAGAAAACCTTTCCAGAAGTGGGTCTCATTGCCTAAGAGAATCATTCTGTCACACCCCTGAAATGCTTGGTAAAAGAACTGCAGCTTTACATTGAAATGAAACTGACACTTCAGGGTGGTATTAGACTTCAGTCTTTTCATTAGTCCTTTATAACGGCAGTATTTCTCTTGGAACCAGGGCATCTCTTTTTCTATGAAACAGGTTTTTTTTAATAACAAAGCAGTTTTGCAGCACTGTATTGAACTAAAAATAAAGATGCTTACATGTCCACATCTCATGAGAATGTTTCATTTGTAATGATCCACAAATCAGGTCAGTCTTGAGATTACTTCGAAGGCTGATTATGTGTTTCAAGATTCTCAGGGTCTGTAAATACTGATTTTTAGCAATCATAACTCCAGTTTCCCACTGCTTTATTTGTTTACTTAATTCCCTTTGAATTAACTCTACTCAATTAAACAATAGAGCCTAATAATACACTGAACTGATTAGAAGGAAATAAAAGTAGAGGGAATGTCAAAGCTATTCAGTCTGTAAAGTGCACGGAGTGGGAGAGCTATCTACAACGTTTGCACCAGTGAACAAGTATTCAAGAAGAAAACTCTTCCATGCAATTCAAGAGAAACTGCACATGACATTTTAAAGAACACACATCAAATACGCTCTACTGTCATTTCTATGTGTGTTGCATGTTTTTTATACAAAAGAGAAAGACAACATCACTTGTGGATTGAGAATAGCTGGCAATCAATATGTCTCAACCAGAAAGAAGAAATAAAGCAACAAACAGAACAAAACAGACAGACAAAACATCACTGACTCCATGGTTATCTTTGAAAGAGAAGAAAGATGCTTTCATGCTGTAGAGTCAAAGGAAAAAATCCCCAAATGCCACTTTCATGGTAGTCGTTTTCCTGTCCAAGACAAAATGCTCCAGTAGCCTGAATTACATTCAGTTCACACTTAGTAAAAATCAATTACATGCAGATGATAGTGAGGATCTTGTTCCACACAAATGAAAATGGTATGTTTCCTATTTCACAGGAGTCTTAGGTAGAGATAAAGATATTCAGAAAATGGGGAGAAAATATCAGGTGCATGGGACTGTAGGTTCAAGAAAGGGATACTCAATATTAAAGGTTATTTTAGGCAGCTTTACCTGACATAATGGCTATCATAATCATAATTCCTTTAGACTTCCTGAGGGCAACTGGACAGAAGATGGTGGGTGAGGCTTCTGCCTGATACTTTGCTATTAAAATCACCAATCACCTTTACTGTGTGGGATTGTGAGACGAAAGGTCACTGGGCCTGTGACCACTATGAACTTCTCTGACAGAAGCAACCATTACAAAACAGAATTTCTCTTTAACTCCAGTACTGTATTCAAGAATAGATAGTGGTTGGAAGGTAGCCCTGGGAAAAGATCCATTCACTTCCTAGTCCTCAGAACCTATGAGCACCCTCTCACAGTGACTATCATTACTAGTCAAAAATGGGAGTAAGAATCTAGAGCTAAATTTTAGAGATTTTTCTGGATTATTTGGAGTTTAAAATTAAAGCTCATCTCTTTTTTACAAGAAAAGTTGCTGTAGTTTTGAGACAACTAAAAGGGAAAGGGTTTTGGGAGAGAGAAGGCAATGTGATCAAGGAGGCTGCGATTGAGGGCCTGCCAACCAACACTTGATGACCCCAGGCTGTGGAAGAGATGATGAGCATATTCTCTGTGGAGCTATGGGAGGCAGCATGTAGATCCTGCTGCTTTGATTTCAAACTTCTGCTCTACAGAACTGGTAGGAAATAAATATCCATGGCTTCTGCCTACCCCATTCACAGGCATTTGTTACAGCAAACTAACACAAGGAATAAACTCAGAGCTGGCTGAGCATTACTAGAGGGGGATTAGCAAAGAGGAAGTAACGTGAGATATCTCCTTTGACTTAGATCCTAGGTGAAGTTTTAGCAATCTCTTTTTTGGGAGCAGATTTGGGTTGGGACAGCAGAGTGGGAAGGTTTTAGACTTCCAGGACAAAAGGTCAATGCCTCACAGTAACAATAACATCTTCTCATTCTCAAACTTTAAATTCTGTTGTGGCCCATTTTCCATTCGTCTCTCCATTTCTATTCTCTAGTTACCTCACTCCCTCACGTTCTGAACAAAGACAATTCTTAGGTCTTGAACTGCAGTGTAGCATAACATTGTAATTCCCAATGTAGGAACAAAGCTAACTTGCATCTGGAGAAATGGACTCCTCAACTGCTGAGGGAAATAGTTTTATCCCTTCCCAATCTATATACCACACTTAATCAGAAGCAGTTCAGCCTTTGATAGGTTTGAAAATGACAGGATAAAAATATACAGGTTTTATTTATAACATGTTCATTTATTTAAGTAGATTAAACCTCAGAAAATGACCTATTTTATAATCCCACTCATTGTCCAGAACTGTAATGGGGGCCAGGAGCGATCTAAACTCAGAGGCTGCCATGGTTAATATTCACTCTCAAATTGGAAGGATTTGGAGTCACCTAGGAAACACCTCTGCAAGTGCCCAGAAGACTGTTTTCAGAGAGGGTTGGCAGATGAGGGAAGACACGTTCTGAGTGTGAGTAGCACATGCCATACCTGGGATACAGGATTGACTAGAAAGGATCAAAAGGGGAAGGTGTGGACACTGGCATCATTCTCTCTCTGCTTTCTGACAGAAGACGCTTGGTGTCATCTGCCTTATACTTCTCTGACCATGCCTTCTCTGCCACGATGGGCTAAACTCCCTCATATAGTAAGCCAGAACCAACTTTTCCTTCGTTAAGTGGCTTTGGTCAGGTATTTTTTTCCAGTACAGTTAGGAAAGTAATTGATATAGAAACAATGATGAAAGGAGAGTACTCTTTCAATGCAGAGGATATGCACAATGATTTGAGTTTGGAAAGACTCTTCTGCATTGCTATTGACTCAACAATTTATACAGCCATATATTTGTAGATGGTCATCTCTCTCTTTTCTCTCTCTCTCTCTCTTCTCTCTCTCTTCTCTCTCTCTCTATCTACACAAGTTTAATGATTTATCAATTTTTATGGTTTGTGAAAGTTAGAGACATCTCGTAGAAATTGTGCTTTGGACTTGGAAGTTTGACTTTTTCCTGCACCAGCAAACTCTCTATAATTCCTTTTCTAGAAGGTGGGCTGAAGCAGTTACACACAGTGCCATGCCATGTTAGTCACACAAACTGGGTGGAACCAAACTGTCCTCTAATGAGTAGAATACTACAAAGTTACATTGTTCAGGATGAGTATCTTGATTAAAGGTAGTCTCAACGTTTTATGAGTTCACTGAGGAGCGACCCTGCCACATGCGAAGGAGTATCTGAATGTGTTATGATGGGTATTTTATGGTCTGTCTTGCCACGTAGATTAGAAATAGCTCTCATTTTTTTTTCAGTTGCTAGAGCTTTGCATAATGTTTAGCATCTAACAGGGATATAAATAAGCTGCATCTGAGTTAATGAAAATAAGAAGAGCCTTAAGTTAACGAGAAAAAGAATGTGAGATAATAAGGAATTAATTAGAAGTTATTTGTAAGAGTGAATTGAAAGGATGGTACTATTCTGGTGGACTGCAAAAGCTCTGATACTCCAGGCTTCTGCTAGGCAAAAGAGAAAGATCATAGATGACAGTAAAGACTGCTGTAATTTTCAGCATTTCATAGTCTTTATATTTGTTCATTACATTTTTTACCCAGAATGGAAAATCTTCATGGGTGGTGACCATGTGATATATTATTTTAAACTTCTAATATAGCAAGCAGACACACGTAACCCATTTTACGTTTATAATGATTGAACCTAGAAATGAGTTGACTTATTGGCTTATGATCACATAGAACAGTTGAAATTTCATACCTTCATTTCTTCAAACTTAAGCAATAGTGCAAAATCCTGAACAATTGTGAAAATGGTTATTTTTACTAACTTGTTTTCCTCCCTTTAAAGACATTTCAAAATCCTTATTTCTATTGAATGAATTTATTATGTAGTTGTATGATCTGTGTGAACACGTCTGAGAACGGAAGGCAAAGGACGCTTAGGAGACGATAAGTGATAGATTTTTCCAGTGTCACAGGCCTAATTGTTTTGCAATTTAGTCTGCAAAGCTTCCCCAAACGCACTTTCTATTAACACTACATAAGAAACAGATGTCTACCCAAAGTTGTCTATGTGGCCAAATGAGATAGATACCTGTCACAATACTTTTAGTTTCTTGAGTATTGGGCCTATTAGCTATATCATTAAGCTCTCCCGTGTTTTTTTTTTTTTCTGTTCCAAAGAGTATTTCGATGCATTATTTTAAAAATGAAAGGGTCTAGTAGCAGCAGCTCCCCACTCTCTATGCCTTAGGTAGAAACCTGCAGAAAGTGCTGGGGTCTTTACGACGTTCTCGTTGCCAAGGCAACACTATTTTTTTTGTTTCCATTAAAAGATGCAGCTTTTATTTTTGAAGCCCAGTTCAGAGGTACATAAGAAGCATTTACAATGTCAAAAAAGGTAAGAAAGCAGATAGCCTTTGAGAAAATATTTTTTAAAAGCACTAAAAAACAAATCTTAAAATAGCCTTTCCAAATTTGAAAACTTTCTTCACAAATGCTGCAGAGGTTTCTGTTCCCTTGAAATACATTTAAACTATAAAAACCTGAAAAGTTTCACAAATTTCCTGTATAAGACTTTGTTTTCCCTTATCCTGAATAATTAAAATCATAAACTTCATAAAACCATTTGAATATGGAATACTTCAAGGTATTTCCCATTTTTAAAAATGCAGTTTAATGATTTAATGGAAAATGAAACCCAAAAGAACAATTGCCAGCCTGCAGAAATACAGAAATGTAGCAGAAGACGATTTACAAGTAAAGGTAAGCTAATTCAAAAACAGAATCCTGCCTCAAGCCTATCTATAATCCTAGAACTGGCGAATATAGGCATCTTGAGAAGAAAGCAAAAGCGTCAAAAGTCATCCTGGTCTACATACTCATGTAGAAACCAGCCTAGGCTGCATGAGCTGCTGACTCAACACAACACAGCACAACTAACACAGCTCAGTAGACTATCACTGTAGACCAGGGTTGAAGAGAGATACATGAATTATAAGTGTTGGTTCCACCTGCCAATTCTCTCTAAGAATCTGGCTGATGTGTTTCAGAGCTGTTTTTCTCATCTTAAATTAGACATAAATACACAATCTTTACTGTAAGATATATAACTTTTTGGAGACATGTAAACAATATTCACAGTCGGCTCATGAATGAAGAGTCACAGGAGAATTATTTGGCAAAAGACTGCAGGCATGTCCCTAGGCTCCAGTGAAGTGATTGCTCATCTTAACTTGAATCCGAGTGTAATAGACGATTTTTATAATCGCTTCCCTTATTCAATGTCTATCCTTTCTGTGTTCCATTTACACTGCCTGCTTCCCGATTTCTTCACTGTCATTACCACAAGTTCTTAGGACATTATGTGAGGAGAATGTATTCAGTAATGTTTATTGACCAAATATATCCTCATTATCCTAGTTAGTCATTTTCCCTTTCCAAAGACATATGTGGGGTTACTGAGTTAGGGGAAAATATATGAGCTTATACTATGAAATATAGTTGTTCTGTGAAGTCATCCCTATCATACAATATTTTAAAATATTGCTAAAATTAGAGGTATCTCTCAAGACTCTTTTAGTTATTATTTTTTTATTTAATTGAGAGGGGCTTGAAAGAGTTTTAGAATTCCAAAAGGCAGGTTCTGGTTCTGTGTTTATATTCATAATATTTTCCATCAAATGAAATAAAAGGTATTTAATACTAGCCACATTATTACTCTGCTTCCATAAGTAAAGATGAATTTCTTAAAGTACAGGAAAATTCTGAACCATGAGTTCATATTATTTTGAGATGTTACAGAATCACATATTCTGTTCATGATCAGAATCAAGCTCTTTAAGAACAGACTGTCAGTTCTTTTGCAGTCTGAGTTGAACTGATATGGGATAACTCATTCATTGCTTGCTTAACACAAAAGTTGAAGGATGGATATGAGATCAAACCATAACTCTTTAATTCATTTGTCTTATGTTTAATGATAACATACATTTCCAAATCCATAGCTCATGGCACTATGAAGCAAGTTTTTCTACTATCAAATATTTTTTCAAATAAAAACAACTTAAAAATTATCCTTGTACTATAAATATGGTCAAAACCATGGCCCTAGGAGAGAATCAATTGGTGTTTTTCTATCTGGTCATGTTCTCAATCTGTCTTACAAATATTTATGTTTATATTCATAAATTTGAGTCAGTCTCAACCTTGGTCAGAAAAACTCCTTATTTTGGGTTTATTATGAGTGAAGAAATAGTGTAGGAGGTCATTCTGTATTTGTGTTGCTTTCATTGGTTGAATAAAGAAACTGCCTTGGTCTTTTGATAGGGAAGAGCTTAGGTAGGCGTGGAATAGAGAACTGAATTCTGGGAGGAAGAGAGCAGAGATGGAGAGCTACTATGGAGATGCCAGGTCAGACATGCTGAGGCTCTCCCAGTAAGCCACGACCTCGTGGTGACATACAGATTATTAGAAATGGGTTGAATCAAGATGTTAGAGTTAGCCAATAAGAGGCTAGTGAAATGGGCCAGGCAGTAATTTAATTAATACAATTCTGTGTGGTTATATCGGGGGTTAAGCTAGCCGGGAGACTGGACAAAAAGCAGGCCTGCACCTCCTACTACAAGGAAACTCATAACTGTTTATATTGAGAAGAATTGACTAAATGCTCAGTCAAATCAAGGACATTTTATCACCCCACTAAACACACATACCCTAATCCTACACCCCCAAGAAATACCACAAAAGAGAATAGAACGGATGTAAAATGATCCTAAGGAATGCTGTAGAATGCTGTCCTCCAGACCTGACCTTACTTTTTCATGAATGAATTCATAACACCTGTGGCTGTTTACACAAAGTGAAGCTGGTTAAAAACCTCAGCATGAAGAGGGAGAGAATTCTAATATGCAACTGTTAGCTGAGGAGCTATTCGCAGTTGGCAGCTGCTGAGAGAGGGAGAGTCACTTTTCTTCGGGAAGGATGGCCATTGGTAGGTCCCCCATGATGTGGTAGATGACTCCAGCCCAATTGCATCGGGACAGCACTTAGCGGAATCAGGGATACTTCAAATAAAAGAAGGGATGAAGTTGAGAAAGAGATGAGTTTAGAAAGCAGGCAAGTTGAAGGAAAGAAGTGAGGGGAGTACATATGATCAAGATACATATATGGCATTTTGAATAATTTTTTAAAATAAAGTATAAAATTCAAAGAGGCTTTGATGAGAAGAGAGGTCTTTTTCTTTCCTTTCTTACAAATATCTTCTGTTTGAAAATGGATGCTTAGATCTTGTTACATTTTATTTTATTAACTCTAGAAGAAAATGAACTGTGTCATTGTGCTGTAATAATATCTCAAAACATCGGTTTGTTTGAAGATGAAAATCAAAAGCATGTCAGCATCCATACTGTAGACTATAAGAGAAACTTGGCTGAATCAAGGCAACTCACCCAGCTTTGAACTTCTCAACTGTGTGAATAAGAAAGCCAATCAGCACAGGAATTAGTTTTCAGGATAAATAAGAAAAGAGGGGGGGAAAGTTCTAAAGCATTTGGCCTTTCATCTATGAATAACATCTGTTTTATGGAATAGCAAACATTTTCCAGATAATTTCTTTAAACATTCTCAGTAACATCCAGTGCTAGCAGACAGCTCCTACATAGCACCATTGGGCACAGGACTTGGAAGAAGGCTGGAGTTAAAAAGACTAAAGAGCACATTCTGTCAAAATCTATGAAGAATGTTCATGATCTGACTATTACTGTGAAAACACGCTCAAGGAAACAGTTCTTGGCCCCAAATTATTGTTTTTGTTCTTTAATATGACTCTCTAGAAATTAAATTCATTAGAGCAGTTTTGTTGATATTTTCAGTAACTAACACATTAAGCACATCATCGTTTTAAGGCAGTCAACTCTTTAGTGAAAATTAATATTGGTTTTCTTGTTAAAAGTCAATTAACTTTCTACAGAGATTTGGACCTTGGTGTAATTGAGTAAGATCCATCAGTCTTTCCATTTCATGGACTCACATTACCATCATATCTGAGGCATGCATGTCTGATAGGATATTAGGTAATGCACGCTGGGATGAGTGTTTTTATAAATTAAAATAGATACTAAATCACTTTACTCTAAATTGGCCTAAATCATAAGCTGGTTACCAGCGATGATTATAACTTTATGAATGATGCTGGAATAAATAGGTTTTTGCCTAATATACTTGAATGAATTGCTGTCTTCCTTGGAACACTCTTATTTTAAGTTTTACTCCTTATAGTAGTGATCAAAACTCCAAAAGCAATAGTTTGAATTAGTAAGTATGCTATAATGAAATACACAACATACTAAGTTATATATTTTATGATGATGAGCAATGTATAAAACAATGTAAACATCACTTCAGAGTTATGCATAAACTAAATCAGATGAATGGATGAACTCTCAATCTGGAAAGAGAATTGTTACAGCATGAGAGTTGGAAGAATTTACAATAGTGCAATGGCCATACATATGCACTGGCTAGAAATGTCATGTCTCCTATTGGCTTCTAATTAAAGAAGTGTCTTGTCACTGCCAAGCAGGTGTTAAGAACTAAAGATCTGGCTATTACAAATAATGCTGCTATGAACATAGTTGAATAAATGCTTTTGT
>LOJH01046774.1:0-13334 GCA_001685095.1 Ellobius talpinus
GTCTTTTTCTACTTCCCATGTAGATTAGATCCATGTATGTCTCTCTTAGGATCCACTTTATTGTCTAGGTTCTCTGGAATTGTGAATTGTAGGCTGGTTTTCTTTACTTTATGTCTAAAAGCCACATATGAGTGAGTACATGTGATATTTGTCTTTCTGATCTCTTTCTGTACAAAACTCCTCACCTGCTGCCCTGGTCTGAGGCCATATCTAAGAACATAGTCATTTTGGATTCAGTTGCTGATAGCAGAATGTGGCCCTTTGTTCCTTCTGTTATCCAGTCCCCTAGTCACACCAGGACTGTGACTCCACTGTGAAGCTCCTATCCCTATTCTCATCAGAAGGGAGCAGAGCAGAAGCCTTTGTGTTGCCCTTGGCTACAACAGATGTCCACTGAGTCTGGGACATGAAAATGAGACCTTCTCCTTACCATGAGGAATTTGGGACCTTTTGGTGTTGAGTGATGGCTTTTATGCACCTGGGAGACAACTGTTCTTCCAGCTGCGTGTTTGCAGGCATTGGTAAGCATGAGACCTTCATTTCTTAGCAGAAGCAGGAAGAATCGGGGAGGGGGATGTTACCTGGGTGTAAGGATATTTCAAAGGACAGAGATAAAGACTTGAAGAGGAAGGAGGGGGTAGTTGGGTAGCCTGCCACTGTCACTCACCTCTCACCATAAGGGATTGATTTCCTGGACAGAAGGCCCAGGGGCCGGAAACATAACAAGAGAGGCATTTGTGGAGACTGTGGACTTGGTGCAGCAGCACCGCCTGGGTGTGTGAACCCAGAGCCCTCCCAGCCTCAGGCCTGGGTGCTCAGAAAGCTGAGGATGGCTCCTTTGCAGAGTATCGTGCTGGAGGAGACTGACGGCAGACAGGGTCAGTGTCCCTAGAGAGGTTTGTGAGCCACCGACTGTCATTTCGAGGAAAAGGAAAGAAGGTCTGTGGGTTTGTCTGGAGATGAAATGCTCCTGGAGTTTCCCGGGCGACGGGCTGATGCACGATGCGCGCGTGCGTGCATGTGGCTGTGTGCATGTGTGACTGTGTGTGTGTGGCTGTGTGTGTGAGTGTGTGTCTTTGTGTGCATGTATGGCTGTGCGTGTGGCTGTGGTGTGTGTGTGTATGGCTCTGTGTGTGTGTATGTGTGCATGTGTGTGTGTGCATATGTGTGTGGGGGATGTATGTGGGGCTGTGTGGGGCTGTGTGTGCGTGTGTAGCTGTGTGTGTGACTTGGGTGTCATTGTTTTAGCATTTACTCGAAAGTTGGGAAAGCATTGGTGGTGGGGTGGGATATGCATCTGGTGCTGTAGTAACCAATGGTTTCAGGTCGTCACCGCAGCAGACCCACGAGGGATCATCACAGTGCACCATCTCCCGGAGGCCGGCTCTCCTGGCCAGCAGGGGTGATGCTAGGAACATGCCAGACTCTCCCTGCAGCCCTAGGAGCTCCCACTTCTGGATCAGACTCAGCACAGCACAGGCTGGAGCTAGATGTGTAACTTTATTTGAGACACAGGTCACACACTGTGTATTTTTCTCACGTAAAGTGTCCCTGTTCAGCGAACTTTTTTTTTTGCCAGTATCATCTCGGCATCATACAGCTCACACAGTCATGTTTATGCTGCCTCCCATTCCCCCAGGGAAGAAGTTCATTAGCAGCCTCCTTGCTTACCACCCTCTATACCGTCCCCTCCCTGCCGCTGCCGGACTCTGCACAGGTTTGCCAATTCTGGCCTTTTCTGCGAACGGAGTTATAGACCATAACTTCCATTCTGCCTCCTTTCACTTAGCCTGATGTTCTCAAGGTTTATCCGTGCTGCAATGTAAACCATTTCTTTAGATTCTCTCATTGCCAAATGCCGTTCCTTTGTGTGGATGCCACCCATCTTCTTTATCTATCCGTCAGTGGATGAGTCAGGCCTCACTGATGAGGGCTGATATTGCCAGCCGTGGGTCTTGCCTATTGTTCAGGGATAACACATGGAATGAAGGCAGCATAGGCGGACAGTATTTGTAGCAATGACTCACGAGTCCTTATCAGTCCTCAGCTACTGGCTGCACCCCCCAGGGATGACCATTGGAAAGCCCCCTTTGTCTCCAGTGGTAATTCCCCGGATCACAGAATTCCTGGCCCCTTCTGTCTGGGCTTGAAGAAGAAACACCTGCACCATCACCACCAAAGCCAAAGTATGACCATCTGTCTGACTCTTGTCACCTCCAAGGCTCTGGAATACCCCTCTTCCTCCTCTGGTAAGGGGTACTCACCTGAATGGCAGGCTGAGGCACTGGTGCGGCCTGGGTGCTGAAGCCCTCACCCGGCCTGACACCTGTACTGGGTCTCTAGCCATAGACGTGGGAGCGAGACAGAGGAAGGAAGGCAGCCACACCCATGACCGGTCAGTTGGCCCCCAGGAGGGGATTGGGAATGTCCCCTCAGGTCCTGGAAATTGAGAAGATGGGAAAGGCTCCAGCCTTCTCCAGCTGGGTTGCATCTTACTGTGCTGGCCACCCAGATCTGTGAGAACCTGCTGAAGGTCATGGACTTGGTGGCCTCAGAAAGACCAGGTGTTACCAGGTACTCCCCCAGTGATAGTTGTCTCCTGGAACTCTCTGGCTAGGCCTGCTGATCCCATGGCACAAGGCCACACACATTCCCAATCCACCTGGTATCATGATGTCATCAAGAGGGTTTTAGGTTTTTATTCTTTCCCCCAGGTTTGTTCTGTAGGCCTGGCTGGCCTGGAGCTTATTGTGTACACCAGGCTGGACTCAGTCTCATGACAATTCTCCTGCCTCCCCGGTGCTGGGGATATAGGAGTATGCCACCACCCTCGGTTGGGAGGGGCTCTCTTTGGCTCTGCTTTCCTCTAATGGGGTCAGATGTCAGGGAAGCCAGCATAGCCGTGTCTTTGAATAGAGGATGTGGTGAGATTACCACTGAATTATTTAAAAGTTTCCTGCTGATTTCAGGAAAAGAGATTCTAATCTAAATGATATTCATAAATTCCGAATCATTATTCATAATTTCACACTCAAAGCTTAGGAACTGTGATGGTTAGCAGGCTTCCTCCCAAAACACACCCCACGGCGCGCATGTGAAATCTGGCCATTTCTGCTCATTCTCAGAGGTGTGTGGCCTAAGGTTCCCTCTGACCACTGCAGCCCATACGGGGTTGTAGGGAGCTGCCCGCCCAAGGTTTTGGAAGCGCGAAAGAGACTTGTATATGGCAACTCGAAAGTCCCACAAGGCATACAGAAACCTCACTCCTGAGACAGAGGGAGAATTTGGAGCAGTTTTCTTCTCACAGCAGAGAGAAGGGGAGCTGGAACTGGGGACCCTAAAGCAGTTGAACCAACTTCAGTTTAACTCCTAATGTCAGGTTCCCAGGCACTGGGTCAGAGTTGGCAGTTACCCCGCGGTGGTCCGCATGGCCAGCCCAGTTCTGAGAGACCAACTTCAGTGGATAGATGGGTAGATAGGGGCAGGAACCTGCACTTTTCGCCAGGTTCCCTAAGGGATTCCGACACAGAGAAACCTGGAGTTGGGGACCTGACTGACAGAGCTATTTGGAGGCAAATGCCTGGTCTTACAAACTCCCTCTGCTCAGCCTAATTTTTGAAATAAAAAGGAATGAATAAATAAAGACAGTTTTCAAGATGTTCATGGAATGGCTTTTCTTTTTTTTCTTTTTACATTTTTTTCAACTAGTTAGGACAAAAACATTACAATGGTTGGCTTCTTTCATTTAGTTACATAAATAAAATTTTTATAAATATCTCTTTATAAACAATATAAATAGCTTTACAACATAAATACATTTATGCATGACGTGAATTTACAAACAGCAATGTTTTACAGCTGGTTTTGTCAGTCACTTTAAAAACTGTCCCTTGTCATCAAGTCGGTGTAGGAGTGTGTTTCATGTATATAATATATATATATATATAATATAACTTTTTATTTTTCATTTTCAAAAAAAACCCCAAACAATAAAATCATCCCCTCCCCTCCCCAAATAATAATAAAACAGCTGGTGTTGTGTATTGCCAGTACCAGGAGGAAAAAAATAAAAAGAAATGTAAAAGCCACATTGCGTTGGAGGTGTTTCCAGATGCTGGAGGCGGATGACCAAGGATGACCTCAGAGCACGGAGCAGTTCCCAATCCTGAAACACAAAGTGGACACAGGATGCTCAGTTCTGACCTCTTAACTGAAAAAGGCCAACTTATAGGATCGTTCTAGAACCTTTCCCCGTTTCTTACAGTAGCATAAGGCAAAGCATTTGCGCCTTTGATCTACAAGTCCTTGATTGGCACCGGCTGGCCCAGCACAGGTGGAGCCATAATGCCGGGCAGACACGCTCCCCCACTCCCCCAAGTTCTAACTATAGGCTTTGCTCTCAGCATTGGATGAGGCACACTGAGGAATGGTGGGGCTCTTTTTCGGCTCAGTTTTGCTATAACACAAACCCTCAGGCAGTTACTTTCATCTGGTTTTGTGTCTGCTTGGCCGTGTAGGGACAAAGAAAAGAATATCTCAAGGTGTGTCTATGTGTGTGGTGTCCTATTCTGGGCTCAAATCCTTGCTTGGATTTGACTTCACAGATGGCCCTGAGTAGCTTTGAGCTCACCCATAAAATGGATAATAGCCACCTCTCAGAGTTGGCGCTGGGATTCAACAAAGGGCTACATATTAAGCTTCGGCAGTGTCTGGGTCACAGCCACCCAACAGCGAAGAGCGCTTCCTTTCCTAGCTGGCCGGTCTCAGAAACTGGTTGCTTCCAGGAATGAGCAGCCATGCTGGTCTGGTGCGGTTTGAAGGATGAGTTAGGCGATGAGCGCTGTACTCAGTCCCTACCAGTGGTGGCGCTAGTGCTATGTGTTCTGAAAAAAGGCAGCTATGCAGGGCCCTCCTAAAGGACTGCACTCACAAAGGGGCCAGGGCAATTCTCCCTAACTGGCTTCTCTGCCTGTGTTTCAAGTGTGATGCTCCTGAGTCCCAGGGGCAAAGTGTCCATTGAGGTCTTGGCCACACCCGAGTCTCTGTCAATAGTATAATCAAAACCTATAACCATCAGCGACAGTCATTATGATGGTGCTTGGAGCCAAAGTGGAGACATGATCACAGCCTCGGGACTTCTCATCAGTATGAAGAATGAGCCTTGCGCTCTTCCTAAAGACCAGACGCACCTCACTGGTCCGTTCCACCAGGAGACTGCAGGGTTGGGAGGGGTAATCTCTCTGTCCTCTCACTGGGGCTGGGATAGAGAAGGCTAAGGCTTCTTTATGTTCATTTATGCCAGGAGAACTTCTAGGAGGCTGTTTACCTCCCCTGGTCAATGGGTCCAGAAGCCTTAATTGTCTCGATTTCCCCTCCATAACATTTCTCACCACCCTGTGCCCACGGATGCCCAAGACTAAAGCCAAGGCATCGTCAGGGAAGCACATCCCAGGCACTCACCCAGAGGTTAACTGACTCTAAAGTCCATTCTTGGCACTTAAAATCACAAACTGAAAATCCAAGTCCTAAGACTCCATCTCTTAGGTATTCCCACAGAAAGCACCACAGTGGTAGCTTCAAGACTTGCCCATAAGTCCCAGGATCAGTTCTCTCCCCAAATAAAGGAGAGTAGAGATC
Organism: Ellobius talpinus; assembly: GCA_001685095.1. Taxonomy (NCBI): domain Eukaryota; kingdom Metazoa; phylum Chordata; class Mammalia; order Rodentia; family Cricetidae; genus Ellobius; species Ellobius talpinus. Next base: position 5,638 of record LOJH01046774.1, read on the forward strand.
CCAACACCCTGCAGAACTGGAGCAAGGTACGAGGGGGGCTCAAGACTGGGCACAGAGGAGAGGGCCAGCTGAGACCCAGAGCCAGGGGCACTTGGCGGAGCTGCTAAACTGGGGCATGTGTTTTTCTGGTCTCTGGCCAATATTTCAAGATCCTTACTGGGTACGATGTGGGTTCCTGAGGGTCTGCCCTTTAAGCTACTTGCAAATTAATCTGGGGGCACAAATAAGTTCATAAAGCACCGCACTTCTGTGCAAGTCTCTCATGCTGTAAAAGGCTCCTGCGAAATGCTTGGGAGGTGTTCCTATTCTCTATGGGAAAAAGACTGGCTACCAGCCTCTAGGTTAGGGAGAGCAGCCTCAACCACAGGATATGGGGCAAGCAGTGGCAGCTGGTGAGCAAGAGCCAAAGCTAGGAAGCAGTAGGGGCCCTCTTGTGAAGCAGTCATCTAAGTGAGGTTCTGTCCTTCCACATCATCAGGGATGGAGAGCAGGAAACAATCCAGGAGGGTCTTTGTAGTAAGTCACTGAGCAGCCTCAGATGGGGATGAAAGTGGAGGGTGAGGCGGCCAGAGACAGTTCAGAGCACAATGTGGGCGGGGGTCAGAGTTGGTACAGAATTCATTCAGGACACACCGAGTTTGAGGTTAGGGCAAGAAATAAGATTTAGCTTGCTCCTTTGCCTCTCTTGAAACAGGGTCACAAGCCCCAAGGGTTCATCTCGGGAGCCCCAGGGCTGCTACAACAGGACCCTGGATAGACCAGTTTGCCCACAGTTCGGTTTAAAGCAGGGGTAAGATTCAGAAAGCCCCAGGCAGAAAGGTGTCTTGTTGCAGCCCACAGAAGCTCTTCTCTCCTCTGTGAGGAGCAGGCATGTTACGTGCCTGCCTCACTTCAGGGACATCAGAAAGGCGTTCTGTCGCTTGACAGCCCGGCTGCCAACAGAGCTGGCAGATAAATTTACTCTGGACTGGTGGAACACCTTTCCCTCGCTTTTTCCAGGATCTCTCTAACAATTTCTCAGTTGGCTGGGTCGAGGCTAACATTGCTAGCTGGCCTGTGGTCCAGGGTGGGGTTGGGGACTCGGCCTACGCTAAGCCTGTTACTGCGTTTCTAGAGGAAGCCAGCCAGATAGGATCCTCTAAGGTGGAACCCGATCTATGACCTTGCTCATGTTCTCTGACCACTTCATTTTCCTAATCTGTAAAATGGGATACATGAGGTAGCAGGCAAATGTCTAGCTTATACTTGATCCCATGCCCGGATCGACTGAGGTAAGGTCACAGAGCACAAGGATCAGGGAGGAGGAAATCAAACCGCTTGCGCTAGGCGGTGATAGGGCTAGGTTTTCCTGGTGCAGAGCTAGGCGAGCTGGGAGAGTCTCATGGTATTACTCACCGCCGCCAGGGGTCGCTGCACTAACATCCCAGACCGCTCATGGAGCCGATCCGGTCCAGCTTGAGGCCAAAGCAGCCTTTGGACAAGCCCTTCTTGTTGCCGCCTTTGTATTTGCGCGCGTTGGGGTGCTCGTGCAGAAGGCGGGCCCAAGCAGCCCGGGACTTGGTGTCCACGCGCAGGTCCCGGAGCAGTCGCGATCGGTCTCCCTTGAGATTGGCGCCCCCGCCGCCTGGAGTCTTGTCACCCTTTTTCTGATTGCCACCAGCTGCCTGGGGCTCCGCCAGCTCCTCCCCTGGAGGGGTTCGCGGGCCCTGTAGGAAAAAAGAGTGGGCAGGTGAAAGAGTACACGGATGTAGCGCAGGTGACTTTTGCGGGCCCCAGAGTGGAGTGGCCCTCCCCAGCCGTGAGCGCGCCCCCACTGATGTGGAACAGCTGAGTCCAGCATCCACCTGCCACGCAGCCCTTGCTCCTGCTCCTTCTGGGAGGCCCTTGCCCTTCCCATGCCGCTTGTCCTGCTGGGCACATTGGGGACACCGGAGATGTGCATGACATTCTCCCGAAGCTGAGGAATGAATCAGAGAAGTCCTAGCTTTGTAGGCACAAGTCCGAAGGGTCTTCCTTTACTGCGCGCCGCATCCTCCCACGCCCCTCACAAACCAAGTGTCCCCGCAACAGCACCCACCTTCGGTGGCGTCCCGGGCTTGGCCTCGGAGAGCCGGAGTGAGAGTAGCGTTAGCAGCAGGGCACAGGCGATCAGCTGGGAGAGGTGCATGGTGCCGATGAGGCCGAGGGTGCAGACGGTCTGCAGCTGGGACGGCCGGTGAACAGTCCGATAGGCGGATGCGGAGCAGGCTGGCTAGGCGAGCGCGGGTCCCACTGCTGCACGGCGCCGGCTGGGTGCGCTCTGAGTCCGTGGCTCGGCTGGTGCCTTTATAATCCAACCTGCCGCTGATGTCATCTTCCCGCCCACCGGCCCGCCAGGGCCAATGGCCCAGCGCACGAGGCCGAATCGACGGCCGGGAGGGGGGCGCGGGGGCTCCCCCTTCTGCCCCTACCCATATCCCACCTCCAAAGAATCCCGCGGCTCGGGCCGGCTGCGCTCAGAGCCACAGAGCGGCGCTCAGAAGAGAATTTGATTTGTAGAATGAGCTCGCTCTAGTCCTCAGGCTTCTAAGCGTCCAGTGCGCTGTGTACCGACTGGGTTCTCACCGCGCGCCCTGTTCCTGGTATGCATCTGTACTACTCTTGCAGGTGCAAAGGCTTAGAAGAAATGTCCTTTATGCATAATTACACAGGTAGAAAGTTGGTGCAGCCCGAAATCCGAGTAGATCGCCCTGTTTCCAGACTCTTCCCTAACGCCTGACACGTGTTAGACAGTGTGGAAGCGCTGACCTCCCCCGCCCCGCCCCGCCCAGCCCCGCCCCGTCCTTACATTGGGGAGGCAGAGGATGGGGTCTAGAGATTCCCAGTGTGAGCCCTTGCCTGCTGTAGCTGTAAAGGAGAGGTGTAAGCCTCTAGTACTAGAGCAAGGATATCCTCAATCCATGTGTATGAGCCAGGGATGGGGGTGTGTGTGGGGGCGTTGGGAGCTAGGAGGCAGATGACCTTCCTTCAGTGGTGAACTGACCCTGCCTGCAGGTGGGAACGTCTACTTTAGTGTCCTGAACACCATAAAAAGCTATAGGCAGTACTGGGGCTTTACCCAGCCCCCAGCCTTGACAGGCCATCATCACCATTGAGTTGGGGCTGTAGAGAATTGCTTTCGGGCTATGGAGACCAGGTCATTTATCCCTGCTGCACACATCTCTCCTTGGATTGGAATCTTGGTCCCTCAGACTCTTGGGAGCCCTGTAACCTAGCAGCCGCTAGAGAGCTTGTAGTCTCAAGATTTGAATGACGTGCAGGAGTTTGTGTCCCTTCTGCTGAAACGGTCTCTAGAAGGGAAGAACCCCGGGGAGGGGGGTGGGAGGCAGGAGTCAGAGTTAGCATTTTACAGAGAGAGGGAGATGGAGGACAGTGGGAAGACTTCCGGGGTCACCATAGGTCTGGAGGACCAAACATCTGGAAGGTACAGAGGAAGTGAGGGCAAAGTGGCTCCATCGTTTGCCTCCTTCTTCCTTGTCCCTTCCCACCATGACATCCTAAAGTCCCCAGATGAGGACTACAAGCTCCTTCCAGCCTTTTGTTTAGGAGAAGACTCATGGTGAAGCCTGATTTGGGTCAGCAGGTCACCTGGAAAAAGATGGAGATATCAATTTCAAATCCTTTGTCAGTTCTGGAAGAGTGGCTGCCCACCTCCCTGCTCCTCCCACGCATGGCCTTTCTATGTTAATATGTATGAATCGACAGCCCTGTTGTATCTGAGAAGAAAAGAGGAGCAAGGAGGGCGAGGGTGAAAATTTCAGCTGGCCTGTGCAACTTCTCTTGCCCAAGAGGCAGGAGAGTACCATCCAAACTCGTAAGGTCCCTTATTAAGGGTAGGTTGGGAGCATTCAGTCCTGATAGCTACCTCTTTTCTAATGTCTACAAGGGCTCCCCGCTCCCGTCTTGTGTATCCTGGGCATATTTGGTGATGGCCTGGTAATGAGATCTTCTCTAGGAGTTTTGAGGCTAACGGTAAAGCTGACACCTTCAGTCCCATGTATAATTACATCCTGCACTCCACTTTCCGTCTCTTCGAGGGAAAACTTTTAATTTTATTGGTGTGTGTGTAGGCATGTGTTACCGTGGTGTACGTGTGGAGGCCAGAGGACAACATGCAGTAGTCAGTTCTCTCCTTCACTCAAGTGAGGTCTGGAGTGGAACTCAGGCTTCCTGGAGGCCAGGACCTGCACACGCTAAGCCATTTATTTCACTAACCCTGCAAAAGCGACTCTTTTGACGACCTGCCGTTCTCGATCCCTGAGTTGTGGTCACTTAGGGTAGATCAGGGATGAGTTAACCTTGGGCTAGGCTTCCCTGTTGCCTCCAGTGCCACTACTGTACCTTTCTTTGCTGGGGCTGGAACTGGGTGGACAGGAAGTCCAGGGCTAGTCTGCAGGGACTTTGGGGCAGGGTGGTCATGAGTATGTAAGTGCTTAGAGACCCAAGGTTTCCTGCTCCTCATGGCTTCCCTCCTGGGCCTAGATTTGGAATCTTAGCTCCCTTTCTCTTGGAAGTCTACTTTTTCTGCCTTTGGCTCCAGGGACCTGGTGGAGGTGAGGGAGCCATGGGCCAGCCCACTCAGCAACTGAAATGAACTGATCAGGTAGGTACTGTACTGACAGTTCAGTGTTAAAAGTTTCCCGGGGCTGGAAAGATGACTCAGCAGTAAAGGTCATGTATTGCTCTTGCAGAGATCCTGAGATTGGTCCCTAGCACATGGTTGAGGGGGGAAACCTCACAACCACTTGTAACTCCAGCTCCAGGGGACTGATGCTTCCTTCTGACCTCTACCGGCAACAATACTCATGTGCACATACCCCCACATGGACACAGACTCATACACATAATTAAAAATTAAAAATAAATCTAAAGAAAATACCCAGCAAACAAAAGACCTCAATTCCTCCTGACTCAAAGGAGCGAGAAAAGACCCTTGGGGTTCAGGGGGTTAGCAGTTTTGTAGGGCATCTGATCTTTTGTTGTTCGTGACTGTCTACAGGGCTGCCTTTCAGTCTGCTCAACAGTCAGAGTTCCCCCTCAGTAAAGAAGATGATGCAAAATGGATCAATCAAGAGGTCATGTCAGGAGGGCGCCTTTCTCAATCGCAGCCAACAGGGCAGGTTTCCAAGAGAAGAAGTCTGAACTGAGCATGTCACACAGAGAGAAAAGGGAGAGAGAGAGAGAGAGAGAGAGAGAGAGAGAGAGACATCCTTGGGTTGACCGGGAAGACTAGGACTTAGAAGTATCGTCTAAGAGACAAACAACGGACACCAATCAGATGAGATGTTTTTGAAGGGACAACCCTGTGAGGCTGAGAGACAGGAGGGCAATGGTGGCAAAGAAGCCAAGAGTGAGGGAGGGTGGAAGGCTTTGCGTAGGGTACCCAGTGAAAGCGGGCCCAGAAGAGAGGCAGTTCTGGGGTCCAAAGTGGCAGAGCAAGGTGTGACAGAGGGTTTTCTCCGCAAAGTGACCGTGTGCTTGGGATGGGAGAGTAAGTGAGCCTGGGGGTGCAAGGAAGCTAAGTCAGAGGGACAGTGGCCAGTTGTGGGTAGGGGCAGATAGAGCAGGGGGTGGTAAGTCAGATAAATGCTGAATGAACTGTACCAAACCCCAAACCTCGGGCACTGAGTATGGTGTGGTCAAGACCCTTCTCTCTCTCCTGGCTCTTTGAAGGGCAAGAACCTAGGATAAAGACCTTGTCCTCATGATCCCACTCCCCCCCTTTTCCTCTCCAAGAAGGGGAAGGGAAAGTGTGCCCACTACAGAAGGCTTTCCTGGGATAGTGCTGTCCAGTCCAGAATGGAGGGAAAGCCGAAGATGTCCCGTTGTAAAGGTGTGTAAAGCTTCTGGGGAGCTGGGGAAGGACCACTGTGACAGGGCTGTCCCCTCACGAACAGGAGGTAGGCAGGAGCTACTGGCAGCGATGCCCCCTCCTGTCCCTGGGGTGACGGGTGGATTCTCAGGCCCTCGGAGGAGGGAGGATCGCCGAGAAGCCCATCTGTTTTCTCTGCAATTATTTCATCCCGGGGCCCCTTTCCAGCCGCATAACTTCTCAGAGAGGACGCTAAACAGGCTGTGAGCTGTGCTTGGGGAGGCCAGGCAGGGAAATTGCAGCAGGATCCTGGCCAAATCTCATCATTGCGAGGGGCCTTCAGTTTCACCACCTGTAATTGGGAAAAGGCCGTCCTTGCCTCCTGGACAGGGGCAGAGTGAATCTGGCCGAGGAGGCAGGAAGCAGCTGAGGCAGATGGGGGATCTGAATGTTACCGCTCACACGTACACACTCTTCCAGGCAGCAGGGCCCGACATGATGAATGGGACTGTTTGATAGTGCACAGCCGTGGGGGACACAGAGGCTTGGCTAGGTCTCCTTGGACCTGGCACCTCCCCCAAGAGGCCTGAACCTACGGGCCTGGCCTTTAGGAGAGGAGTGGGAGGCCAAGAAAATGTCATCAGGCATCCTTTGTAGGCCAGAAACTCCAGTAAAGATTTGAATCTTTTCCTGACCCTAGGACACCCCCCCACCTGACAAGGCAGCTGCCCTCCTTCCTCTTTCCCAGAGGCCCTGCCAGCACCTGCTCCAGATGGCTTCCAACCCCACTGTCCTACGCAGGCCCATGACGTCAGAGTTTATCCCTCTCCGCCCGTCTTTTCTTTTCCTTGTAAAAAGATAGGGTCCTCACAGATAGACTCAGTTTCTTCCTGGGAGCGACCGCTCCTCATCTGGCTGTCAACAGGTAGGTGAGGGGGACAGGGCTGAGGCTTAACCCCTGAGAAAGTCATCAGAGTGGGGGAGATGGGCCTTCCCAGAAGAACCAGGCTCAGCACCCCAACATCCACGTGAAGCCCACACCAGATGTTTGGGTCTGCTGCCAGGCCGTTGCCCTGGGGATGAGGTCTTGCCTTGGCTGGGCTGTGGTAAAATGCTGGTTTGGTGCAGCTTTCCAAGCAGTGAGCCACACTCTTCGGCTGCTGTGAGGGCCTTCGCTTCAGGCCCCTTCTTAGTTTGGACCCACAGGAAGGGCCATGTTGTTTGTTCTTAGAGACAATATTTCAGATTTGCTGGAGGCCACAGTCTTCAAGGGGAGTTACTTCTGGAGGACAGAGGGGACTCCAAGTGTCTTTCGGAAGCCCCTTAAATTGGCCTCTTCACCAAAAGGATCATGAGATGGGCTGGCCAGGACGTAGGGCCACAGTTAGCTTGAGGGAACCGTTTCTCCAGGTTTTCTAATCCAGAAAGTTCTCTGTAGACATTTGCCCCATGTGATCATGTACTGCCCCCTGGTGAGTGGTCAGTTTCTAGAACTAGTACCGACCAGAGACACATGACCATGCCCAGTGCTCAAGACAATTGGAAGGAACATACCACTTGCAATGCCGGCTTCACAGAGATTGGAAAACACTTCAAATTCTGAAGTGCATACATTGCTTGAAAAACCACCACGGTGACTGTGTGAATTGTCTTTGGGCTGAACGAGCAACATTGTATAACAACCTGTCCCTGCCTTATGTCCCAGTGTGGGCTTGGCAAGGTGAAGTGACATTCCCCTGAGCCAATAGCCTCCTTTGCCATGTAGAAATAATTCTTTTTTTGTATTTTCTTTTCTTTTATTTTTTTATTATTATTATTAAAAATTTCCACCTCCTCCCCTCCTCCC